>CM040189.1:44934682-44982182 GCA_022606455.1 Callitettix versicolor
AACATGTATTCGACCAAGTAAATAATTTTCTATGTTATTGTGTTTGGTATAGTTTCAAAGATTAGACCTTTCTCTTGAAATTATCTGCTGAATATTTTCATCTACAAGATATAGTTATGTATCTATGATTTTTCAAACTGTAATCTACAAATGAAATAAAAAACGATGAAATTACAGATGTTCAAGGAAACTATGATTTCTAGTCTGCTTCTTATCGTAGATAAACTTATTTTCTTCGAAATCATAGAGTGAAAGTTAACTTACAAAATAATGAATTATTTATAGACCAAATCCAAAGGCTAAGTATTATATTTTGTCTTGAAATGTTCGTTATTTCTCAACTGAGAAAAATAGTTCCGACGTTTTGTAAAGATTGTCTGTCATCTTAGAGGGGGTTGTTGCTCCAAGTACTGTACAGCGGTCCTAAGCACAATAAAGCAGCAGAGCTGAATACTTGGGTCATAATTATTAACTCCTGCTATTTAATGCAGGCGAAAATCGTAGGACACAGACTATCAGGACAAAGACGCATGTCTGCGCATAAGAATCTAAGTGTATGACAAAATATTCAAGTCTTCCAGCAGTCTCTAAACTACAAGTAACTAGAATGCGTCAACGTTTTACCAACAGAAGGAAAGGTTTTGAATGGCAATATTTTCAAACGAATTTGTCCAAGTAATTACCAAAATCAGTTTTTATACCAAATGAAAACCAATCAGACAAAAATGCAAAAGTAACTATAAAATATATAAACAAATAATATATACTATATAACACACGCAGACACGCGCGCACGCACGCACATACACACGCACACACGCATGCACGCATACATGCGCGCACAAGCACAAGGCTCTAAAGTGCACACTATCTGGATCGATGTAACTTTCCAAGTCTCGGTCACTTTCCAATGAAAATTCGTTAAAAAACAATTACTCGAGACAAGGCGGTGATATCAAAATAAATCTAAATTGTCTGAATGCTTAAGCGAAGATCTCTCCCCCCAACTCCAACGTACAGAAGTCAACGACTCATGAAGTGTTTTTTTTTCAGTAGCAATTACAAATTTGTTTTTCATTTAATTAATTCGCAATGCCATTACTTTACAACAACAAAAAATCATCACAAAGAACATTTATTAGGGTAAGAGTTCGGATCAGAAGTAGTGTAGAGTTAGTTTCTGTTCTGGTGAGTAAATGAGGCTTTCGGACCGGCGCAGTTACAAAACTTTCATCGCTTATCTAAACATAATCGCGTGATACTATCTCGTAATTGTGGACTAATTCATAACTTCTTGACACATGATTGTATAACATGTAAACGGCGTTGAGCTGCTAAAATCACGTCAATGCGTTATTACAATGTAATGCATCCAATAGCGGCCGACAGCTGTTTCGCTGACGTCATAGAAACGATTTTCCAAAACAATTTTTTTAATGTTCGCATTCTCCTTAAAATTATGATTTAACCATCAAAGTAGACATTAAAATTTGCGTATGTTAGCGTTTTCAACTTCCACATTAAATGGAAAACACGAAGTAACCGTAACCACCGTGAAATCAACGGATTTTGAAAATTCAAAAATCTATTGTTAGCAGTATTTAACGATTACTTTCATGGTGAAATCAAATTTTCGAAAATAATTAAGCCGCAGAAGTTATGAACTTGAAACTGCTGACATTTGAAAACTGTTGAACGGATTTTGCTGGTTAACTAACTTATACAAAATATTATCAGAATCAATTTTCGTGCCTAGTGTAAGGCCGGGTGGCCACGAAATACGAAGTGGACTACGCATCCAAAACCTAAACTAATGTTTTTAATGTAAGTGCGGCCGTATAAAGCTTAACGGAGCTGGGCGGTGCCAAACGTAGTCGTAACTTCGACTCAGTCTACGTTCGGTTTTAAAGCCGACTGCGTTTCCCCCACCACGTTGACCAACGCCTTCAAACTTATTATTTCTCGTTAACTATGTTACCGTTTCCTCTGTTAAAATTTTTAAACATAGTAATTCCTAGAGTCCGTTACAGTAGGCATAAATATTTAGATTTAAAAGATAAAAACGCGCTCTTTAAACTGACTGATCTCCGTTCCCGGTTGTCATTCATGTTTATTCCGCTCGGTTCAGTTCAGTGTAGATCCTCTATGAATTTGATGGCCGTCCGTCCTAAACCAGATCAGGCCAAAATTGCGAGCGTTGAAGTGATAACACGAATACGAATAAAATGTTTAAAAACCCCGTTAAAATTTGATCCAGAAATCAGAATCGGTGCTCATTTCATGGCTCAAAGTCTACGTCATATCACGAAGACCGTTTCAAATAGCTTCTTGTCCGACGGAAATTAGTTTTAAATAACCATGGACAATGTAACATACAACATTAACATTTTCTAAATGAAATTTTTGTATAACAACTTCACCGATCTTTTCAAGTAACTAGAAAAATATTCACTTTTAAGCTAATCTAGTTCACTTCGAGTCTGTGGAGGTGATCTAGTTCACCAGCCTTATAAAATATTAACCTATTCAAGAAAAAAAATTTCGAAAGTAAAAATAACCTACGAGTTTTTAACATTGTTAAAATATAATTGAACCGGAGCTGGTTTCATAATTTATTTTCAGAACGTACGTACAACCAATGGCATGCAAACGTTACGCTCTGGGAATGGCGTTTCATTACAAATAATTATTTTCACTTCTGTAAACAATAAAATAACTTTGCAAGCTCGGCAATACGGTTATTAACGAACAGTGTTGCCAACATCCAGGCTACGCCATGTGTTAAATATTGTGCACGGCAACATTGCTTTGGAATTTAATTAAAACGTTATTTTATGGCGCTCTCTTGGAACTGTTCTGTACGGAACAAATAACTGACTGAGTTGAAATAACTGTATCGGTGAAACGCTCACTTTATCTGTTTATCTCTTGTTCTACAATATCTGCCGGAATAAATCTTCGATCAACATCTCGAACAACAATATTCGAATAGCCATTGGGAAGTGAGCTTTTGGAGCGGTTATCATGGTAAAACAAAGATCAAAACTTTATATATATATATATATATATATATATATATATATATATATATATATATATATGGATATATATATATATATATATATATATATATATTTGATCTTATATATATATATATATATATATATATATATATATATATATATATATATATCCATGAATGAAAGATGGATATTTTTTGTTGTTGTTATTTTAAGACGAAAAGCACATTGAGGCTATTATCGCCTCCCTAAATGTAAGTGTGAGTGTAAAGTGTTAAAGTCGTAAGTGTAGTGTTGTAAGTGTAAGTGTGTGTTAGACTCGGGTACGAGGGACGTCTAAGTCCTATCAATAGTGCAGCTAGGGATGGATAGATGCGAGGACGGTGGGGGGAGGGTGGATGTATGTATGTATGGATAAATGGATGGGTGGGTGGATAGATGGATGGATAGCTGGGTGGATGATTGGATGAATGAATAGATTATGGATGGCTTGATGAATGGATGGACGAATGAAACCATGAATGGATGGAAAGATGGAATGAATGAATGAATGGATGGAAAGATGAATGGATGAATGAATAGATTATGAATGGGTTGATGGATGGATGGATGAATGAATAGATTATGAATGAGTTGATGGATGGATGGATGGAAGAATGAGTGGGTGGGTGAATGGATAGATGGATGGATAGTTCGGTAGATCGATAGATGAATGGATAGATCGATGGATGGATGAACGGATGAATAATGAATGGATGGAAAGATGGATGGATGAATGAATAGATAATGGATGGGTGGATGGATAGAAGAATGGGTGAGTGGATAGATGGATGGATAGTTCGGTGGATGAATGGTTAGATTGAAGGGTGAAAGAGTGGATAGATGAATGGATGATGGATAATTAATGGCTTGAAAGATGGATTGATGAATGAATAGATAATAGATTGATGGATGGATGGATGGCGTCGGCTTTTCCAAGTTATTTAACCCTAGTTGACCTGTTTCAAAAATTGTTTTTGACAACGCTGCAACAATGGCATTTGCAGTTTTGATTGTAAACGTTGAAAATCATTTCTTTTTTTTTGTCCATCATTCCAGTTGAAAGTATTGTTTTGTTATGTATAGTGTACTGTGTACCCTAATGCGACACATCCTCACAAAGCTCTTGCAGTCACATTTGGCCCTTACTATTAATTTCACGGTTCATTAGCCTTATGAAAGCCATTCGTATCTCTTTTCATATACTCCTCCAGTCAATATGTAAGATATTTTCACCTTCTGCTAAGGCAGACAATGCAAATCGGTTAAGCAAGTCGAGCTTTTGCACTACGAGGCAGCCTGGTGTGCAAGTTCAGTTTAGACGTTTACCAGCCTAGGACCGTGTATAATTATCTAAAGTAGTGAACATGTGCTACGTTTATCTTGAGAAGATATTATCGTGGAAGTATTATGAGCTAGAGGTACGGCGAAATCAATTAGCTGCCCATCTCAACTGCCTCCGCCGAAATGTCAGTTGCATACAACTCAGCTTAGTTGCAATAGCTGCCCACCTCAACTGCCTCCGCCGAAATGTCAGTTGCATACAACTCAGCTTAGTTGCAATAGCTGCCCACCTCAACTGCCTCCGCCGAAATGTCAGTTGCATACAACTCAGCTTAGTTGCAATAGCTTAGCAATAGCTGCCACCTCAACTGCCTCTGCCGAAATGTCAGTTGCATACAACTCAGTTTAGTTGCAATAGCTGCCCACCTCAACTGCCTCCGCCGAAATGTCAGTTGCATACAACTCAGCTTAGTTGCAATAGCTGCCCACCTCAACTGCCTCCGCCGAAATGTCAGTTGCATACAACTCAGCTTAGTTGCAATAGCTGCCCACCTCAACTGCCTCCGCCGAAATGTCAGTTGCATACAACTCAGCTTAGTTGCAATAGCTGCCCACCTCAACTGCCTCCGCCGAAATGTCAGTTGCATACAACTCAGTTTAGTTGCAATAGCTGCCCACCTCAACTGCCTCCGCCGAAATGTCAGTTGCATACAACTCAGCTTAGTTGCAATAGCTGCCCACCTCAACTGCCTCCGCCGAAATGTCAGTTGCATACAACTCAGCTTAGTTGCAAATTAAGCGTGCCTGCTAATCGCCCGTTACTGCTAACAAACTAAGTTAACGAAAAATAATAACAGGAAAAATGCAGAAATATAATAGACATGTTAGTTATAAGTGTTACATAAAGGTGGAACATTAATAAACTGGCGATGACTAAATACATGGTTCCATGTTTACTTTAACAACCCGCCTGTGGTTACGTAACACGGTAAATGTTCCATTTAGCATCGCTTGTTTTCTAAACTCATGTTATACAATGCAAATTATACTGTATTACATGATAAATAATTGTAATAAATTACCAGACGCCCACCACTAACAGGTCCTGCGTCCTGGTTGGCGGTACGGTTCTGGCACATCCTGTGAAAGCAGGACAACCTCTCTTGGCACGAATATCGGAATCTTCCTAGAGATCGGACGGTTTTTATTTCTGACTAACCTCAATTCAAATTTATGTACAATAATTTTGGACGTAAGAAGAACAATAATGTGTTTAAATAATTCAAAAACATTTCACTGGTTGTATAGCTAGTTGTACAAATGAATAAAAAAGTATTTTTATACGTGGACGTTCAGTGACAATTGAGAGGCCTATTTTTGTTCCTTGTGGAACCAGAAATGCCCATATGTTATACTTTGTAGGTTGCACAAATTGCTTGATACTAAGCTCTGCCTCAGCAAAAGGTCTGGTTTTACCTTCTCCAATTTCTTGTCCACCCTACGCGCAAGCAAATAAAAACTGATTTGAGGGAATAATGTTTGTGTTTGTGTGGAGCATAAAGTAACATACAGAGTAGACAGCCAGTGAGATTGTGTCGCCCAGTGATTTGGGGAATGGATTCCGACAAAAAACTGGATAGAAATTGTTTACCATCCAGCAGCTTTTCCGTATTGAGATACGTTGTTTATTTTTACTACCTTAATCAATAAAAAACGGGCACAAAATATGTAAGGGGAATATATTATCTCATGCCTGAAACAATGAACGGGCGTGGCGTGAAGTGCCCTGGTCCAGCAACCGGAAACATCACCTGAATAAATTTATAATTTTTGCTTACGGAGAAATTAACATTTTTAAAAGTCCAAAAAACAAGAATATGGCACTGTTTTACTTTATTTTCGCGCACATATCGTGTTAAGAGTTTTTGTATTTTTCAAAAGTTTCGACCATTACATTTTGATAAAAATTTTGGTTATGTCTTTAAAATATATAACCCAAGCCCGTAAATCGAAAAACAAACTCACACACACACACACCGCCTAGGTTACTTTTCGATTTATTAATAAACCTTGAATTTATTTTATTTAGAATTTAATTTACGAACGTATAGCAACTGGTGTACCTCTTTTGATAAATTTAGCTAATTTTCATAATCTGTACCACCTAAACCAAAATTATTTAGAAGTGATTAAATTTTGTAAAGTGTTTTTTTATCATTTATTCTGATAAAGCAGAATTTAAATACTCATTTCCCGGCTTTTTATCTGTAGTTTTCAAACAGCACTTTTAATATTTTCAATACTTCAAATAAAACGTTTGACAAAATTTCAATTAAATAATTTACACCATTTTATTTCACTAATTTAAACAGTATTATGAAAATTATTGTATGCGTGCAAACACTGTTTCTGGCAGGTTACCCCGATCACTGTATTTATTTTGAGAAAGTGGAATTATGGAATACAATTCACCAGATATTGTAGTAAAAATATCGTATCTTTAGCCGAATAGGTTTTTCTGCCATGCTTATTTCAATGTGCAGGAATTAAAACTCTCCGCTAACAAATCCCATCAGTTTACTTTATTTGGTTTTTTAAAAATGATTCGCGCAAATAAACCCAACGCAACTGAGGCCATATTTTCCTGGAAAACATGAATTATTTTAAAGGATTTACTCGTATTTACAAAAAAAAACAATTTTTTTACATTTAATTGACAAATAATCTTTGACAGCGTTGAAATTCTTCATAAATCTATACTGATAATATCAAATACAATGTTTAAAACTTCGTGCAGCCAGTTCAGTGTCTTTGGTTTCGCACGTTTTAAGAAGAGAAAGCTTAGGATCTATATAATGTATACATAATTTGTAAACACTCTAGAAAAAGTGAATAGCCTAGTGTTAGAACAGCTGGTTTACTTCATCATCTGATAGAATTTACATGAATTTTGAGTAACAGATAATTGTGTGGGAACTATTCTACAATACAATTAATTACAAATATTGTTACAGGAAGCAATTTTTATTTTTTACTTTCCTATATAGAAGTATTGAAATAATTACGTCGAGAATTCTTTAAGTCATGCATTTAAGTTTTGTTTATTTATTTACTGGAAATATTTTTTAAATACTCTTTTAAAAAATTACTCATTAATATTAAGAAAGTACAAGAATAGTTGCTAAATTTATTTTTCCCACATTTTCTTGACTTGTTTTGGGACTTTGTGTTTATTTCAACTGCCTTTATTTAAACCTGTAGAAAATAAATTAAAACTAACTAGAATCTTTTGAGGATATACTGAAACCAAATTTACAATGGGTTTAAAAAAACTATTGTTGCAAAAAATACTTAGAATATACTTTTTAAATTTCTTCTTATTTTTATATTTTAGTAATTAAATTAGTGTAGAAATACTTTGTGATAAATGTCTCATTCTTAAACCGCCATATTGAATTTTTCTGAAATTCAAAACAAGTTCTGCTAGGAAAACGTTTCAAGCAAAACATAGTGTTTACAATTTATTTTCGATTGTTTCATTGTTGAAGGAAACCAAATATGTTGAGTTTCATAACAAACTTGATTATAGGGGAAACGCCCGGGGCTTTGCTGTACACTGATACTTACAAACCTTTAAGAGGTTATTTAGTATTCTCAAATGTATTTACTGTTTTGTCGCTACCGACAACATGTTAAAACTAAGTCAACAAGAGTGAGACAGCCAGAGATTTCTCTTGCATTATTAACAGCTGTTCGCTCCTTGATCCCGTTCCCATTGTATATAATACACAAGTCTCAGAAATGTATTCAAGGTGTCGACGTCTGTTCACGATTGAAAACAATTACTGTTCTGAACTAAGAAACTTCTCTTCTCGTAATTCGCAAATACCCGTATTTCATCGATTCTAAGACGCACTGTATTTTACACACAGTTTTTAAGGAAAATTGCAGAGTTACAGACACATAAAAAATCAATTTAATAAATATATCCTACTGTACTTACTTGAAAATGTACAAACACATAAATGTACTAAACTAAACCTCGATATTATAATACCTAGTACTAAGCAGTTATTAAGGTTATGTTGATAATGAAACTATGTATTTTAATACCGGTAATGTCTCTGAAATTCCTGTTCTTCAGCTGTGTTTCCATTTTGTCCAGCGAATAACATAACTTTACATTTCATTTTTGCGTCATAATGTACTCTCTGTATATACGGTATTTTTTTTAACAATCAAGTTTTCACCAGACAACACTAGTTTCTATAAATACACTAGTTACAACACAATATCGAAATGAAAACACTCGTTACTCAGCAGCTATTGGAAACAAAATGACAGAATTGTAAGTGGGAGGGGCTATCGTAATGACCTTGGAGCTGTGTGCTTTGTTCTATTGTTCAGTTAACAAGGGTTCATTTCTCGTTTTGACATCAAATGTAAGACGCCATCGATTCTAAGAAGCACCTCGTTTTTTTGAGTATCAGAATAGGAAAAATTGTGTGTATAGAATCTATGGAATACGGGTTTACAGGTTGTGCAAAAGTACAGTTTAGATTTTTTTTTTTTAAGACACATTGAGGCTATTATTGCATCCCTAAATGTAAGTGTGAGTGTAAAGTGTTAAAGTTGTAAGTGTAAGTGTGTTTTATACTCGGATACCGCGAGGAATCTAAATCCTTTCAATAAGTGCAGCTAGTCTGCACCCACCCCCTTGCGGGTCACACTACGATAGAGTTTGGAACACGTTTATTTCAGCTTCCAATGAATAAAGATCATTGAAGCTGCCGAGGAAAGTAAGGTGTTCCCTCCGATTGCATTATCGATTGTGGACACTAAGTGTTTGGAAAAAGTTATTGGTATTTCTGTGTCACAATGCGGTATTCAAACTGGGTTCCACGGATAGATCCTCCCCATTCATATTCAAAGGTTCCGTGGGGCCTGCCCAAGTATTTCTTTATTATGTCAACATCTATGTATATATTATAAAAAATACATTTCTATAATAAATAAACATTTATTATGGTTGCTTAACATTTATTTTATAACTAATTTTCCTTTGTAGCATTATAAAATCAAAGTAAGTAGTAATTTGATATTATTTTTTCTTAAGAGTTCCGTTGGAAAATATACAATCATTAAGGGGGTCCTACAGAAATGCCTGTGATAAACGTCCTCCAGGAAGGCTGCGTCATGAAAAAGCGCTTTAGTTCAATATTTTTGGAGGAATGTTCAGGAAAGAGGAATGTCGACTTTTTGAATGGAAAACGAAGAAACAAAATGACAGGAAAGTGCAGTGAACTGTTTTAACATGTATCATGTTTTAGGGCTGGTTGTGGATTTTGCGGAACGCGTGATGTAAGGGACATGTTTATATTGATATATAACAGTATATTTTGCTCGTCGCAAGTCTCTATTAAATTAATTAAGATTAAAAATGTCTGTGTTTCCGTCGGGACCTTGCGCATGAGGCGAGCGTAATAACCACTGCACTACGGAAAATACGAAGAAGTAAATGAAATGAACTGTTAATTTAATTTCTGTAGTTATATTAAAAGATCAGTTGTTTTATGTTAATTCGTAAAGATCAGCTGATTTCATTGAACAGCTGATAGTCTATAGTAAGTTTTAGGTTATGTTGTTAAAAACTAAATATGTTAATTTTTCATGTTTTCGAGCAAATTATCGTAACTAAAATAAAAAAGAAAGAGAAAACGTGATTCATGACTTTTATTTTTCGTTCAATAACAGAATTTTTTTTCGTTGAATCACAAAATCAAAAATATAGCAAAATTGGAAGACCTCACCTAAGAGTGAAAATCTCACCGCTAAAACTGGAAGTAGAAAATTCAGATCATACAGTTAACTATGGAAGCAAGACAATGAAGAAAATATACTGCTATATTCCAGCCACTTAGTAAACACCCTACGCGAGAATTTTTCGCACATGTAGGAGAATTTCCCTCCAGCTCGCTCCAACAGTCCAGTAACAAAGAGTCTGCCAATTTGTGTTTACACACTGTTACTACTCAGCGATAGTAAAAAAAAGTAGGTAGCTGTGGCGAGAGAGTGGGGATTCAACCTCTCTCTCACACAGTTTCTCGGGCGATGATAACCCTAAAGGTTTTTCACCGGAAAAAATCTCACAGTTTCTCTCTGTCCCACTGGATCTCTTAGCAGGCCGTTTTCTAAGCGGCTGACCTATAAGTGAATGAAAGCATTACTCGAATAACTATTATGTACAGTGCAGATGGTAACATAGACGTAATGTACGAATTTGTTACTTAATTGTACAAAGCTTAGTGTTCAAATTATCACCCTCCAATAACCTATCTAAATAAACGTAAAGCTTGTCTTTCTGACGTTCGTAAATATATAACAGAATATTATACCTCACTACAGTGTATAAATACTGATTCCAACGTAACTACAAAGCGAGGATTTTAGTTTCGTGTGTTCAGTATTCGTTAAGCCCGGTAAAGCAGAAATCCCCCCCTCCGATTGACGGTTTAATTTGATCTGGACAAATTGTGGGAGGGGGGAATACACAATATGAATTGACCGAAGCAATACCATCAAAGGGCTCTCAGGCTATCTAAACCGATTTAAAAAAAAACACCATTGAAATCAAAACAATTTTTTTCAGCGCGAATGCTATGCCTTTATATGCACAAGATGGTTTATAAACCTTTTACCAATAAATAATCTGTTTTTTCATAACTGCTTTTTTTTAAACTGTTACTTAGTGATTAAATATTTATTTTATTATTATTGATTATTTGGGCATTTTTGTGCTTATAAAACAATACAAGACTTTCCGAGAGTATGGATCCACTCTCATTTTCAAATGCCTAACTTAATGCAACTAAATCCCTCAGGGGTGCAGAGGATTTAGACGTCCCTCGCGGTACCCGAATCTAACACACACTTACACTTACAACACTCACTACTTTAACACTTTACACTCTACTTAACACTTTAACACTCACTGACTACTTTAACACTTTACACTCACACATATATTTAGGGAGGCGATAATAGTCTCAATGTGCTTTTCGCCCTAAAATACCAAAAACGAATGTAACTAGAACATAAACCTGGATGCATATGTTAAAACCTATGAACTGATTGGTCAAATCACTACTTAAACATGGGCCTAAGCATCTAGGTTTATAATCTAGTTGCAAGTTTAGGTTAGGCACTGATCCATACCGGAACTCTCGAAATGTCGTGTATCGCTTTGCATACAGCAATTATTTTAAAACAATAGTAATAACTGTTTTTTTTTCAACAAACGTTTTTAGTATAATTGAGATTCTAAAGATTTGTCTTGAACAGACAAAAATGTATAATGTTAGTGCTTTAACAGTGTATATAAATTAATTATTTTTTTACAAAAAGGGTAAAAAAGCGGTACTCCTAGGTCAGAAAATAACAACGAAAAGTACACATGTGGGAACTCGGGGAGTTACCGACAGAAGAGAAGCTTTTGTTAATGATATCTTTGCTGAATGTATAATTAGTTTGAAGTTATGCTTACAAATATCGTGTTTTGTTTAAATAAATAGATACGTGAGTCTAGCTTAGATATAATTTACTGTAGTTATAGCAAAAGATCAGTTGTTTTATATTAATTCGTAACGATCAGCTAATTTCATTGAACAGCTGATAGACTATAATACGTTTTAGATTATGTTGTTAAAAACTATCAATATTAATACAATTTATTATAAAAGTTTTTATTAATTTCGAATTTTTTATAAAACGTTAAAACGTGCACGTGTTCTTCAACTAAGGAAAAATACCGAAACCAAAGCAACACAACGTTTTTATGTAATACGCGTGTACTGTTATCGGATGGAGGAAAAACAGAAATAGATGGACGAAATTCGTTTGCTCGTTCTTTCCATATTTCCGATACATTCTACCGTTCAGCAGACTTTTTTTTCTATTAATTCCTTTCGCCAAAGCTAACATTAAAAGCTCCGTTTCAAAATTATTATTTTCTGTTTTACAGTTGAAACGCTTGGGGGAGGAATAAACAAATAGAAACTAAAACTGTTCATAGAAGGAACTCACCGCCAAGTTTATCCACAAAATGTAACACGCCGAAAGGACAGCACTCACCACTGGACAATTCCGAGTAAAACAATTTGTATATCCGGGCACTTACCAATACGTGTCTATAAATACGATGTTTGAAGAATGTATATTAATAATACTGTAATATGATTACCTTTAAGATAACACTCGTGAACAATATCTGAATAAAAGTCAAGTTTGTCATTGTGTCTGTGTGTGTGTGTGTGTGTGTGTGTGTGTGTGTGTGTGTGTGTGTGCGTGTCATAACGGACAAGACTTCGAAACATTAACATCCAGCCTCGTATAACCAGAATTTCTGTCGATTTATTACAGAATAAATTTCTTTTTACAGTATTTCAAAAAACACCCCCGTTCCTTCCTGCTGTCATTACTTGCAGACTTGAGTTATTGGATTTACATAAGAAATAAGGCAACAGCTGAACTTTGTTGCGAGATGTCATCTCTGCGGGGTTGTCCGGCGCAACTTTGGCAAATCCAATTTATAAATCCAGCAGCAGAGTTTAATTTGGACGCGTCTGTACGTCACTATCGTATTTTTGTATTTTCCCACTGGGTTAAGTTATTGAATAAGAAAATACTTGATGCTTTTAAAAGGGACGTCTTTTGAGTTCTAGTATTTTTTGTCGTTAAGTGTTTGAAGCTGGGAGAAGCTGTTTTAGCGAATTTTTATTGAAAAAAAATATTTTTGTAACATCCAAACCTATGACCTTAAAAGTAGCGACGATCCTGACTTCTAAATTAATTTTACATATGTTTTACCAATTTCGGTTTGCAATTTTGACCGATTTTAATGAAACTTTTCACAAAACTAGATCTATTTCATTACCCAGCTAAATGAGTTAAAACGTTTTAAATTGGCGGGCAATTCCTGAAAATTACTTATTTTTTCACACAAACACTTTTTTTAAATTTGATTTCACCATTGTAATAATAGAAATTTTAATAAAATTATTTTGACTTTTAACTGAAAATATAAAAGTGAATCTGATAGAGATCAGGATTCATTTTTTTTTTAATTTCCGATGTAGTATAACAAGATGAAATGCTTGTATGCGCAGATTTTAATATTTATGATTGAGAAATTAAATTTTTAAAAATTTGCAACTTAATAGACCTATTGTTAGCAATTCGCTTTCATCACGTCAGTTGCGTGCTACGATTTTATTTTTATTTAATACATAAATTATTTTTATTTGTTTCTTCTTCTTCTACGTTTCACCCACTTTGGGGGACGATTGATCCATCAATGTTCAGTGTGTCGTGCTTTCCTGTCCGCCCAGTATTTCTTCATCCTTTCAGATCTTGCCGTCCTCTCTGCCTCAGAAATCCTATATGGTATTTTGGTCTTGACCCTGTCCTGGAACCTCTTCATTTTACCTTCGATTATACTCTTTGCGGATCTATCTGCAAGCATCTCTTCTGTAATTTGAAACTCTCGTAGGTCCCTCTCTATCTCCTTAAACCAGTTCAGTTTGGTTTTCTTATTGCGGAAAAAGTCGAAGATCCTTTTTGTTATCCTTTTCGGGTCCATTCGTAGGATGTGACCATAGAAGTCAATCCTCCTTTTCTTTATTGTATGGGACATCTTTTCGGTCCTCCTATACAGGGTCTCATTACTAATGTGCACAAGTTTATTATTATAGAATTTGGGACCTAGAATTTTCCGTAGAATTTTTCTTTCTTTGATCTCCAACTTTTCCATTGGTCCATAAGTCGTTATGGACAACGTTTCCGCAGCGTAAAGGGCTTCAGGCTTGACTACAGTATTATAATGTCTTATCTTGGCATTCCAGGAAAGTGATTTTTTGTTATAGGTGTCTTTTGTGAGCTGGAAAGCTATTTCCATTTTGTTTCGTCTAGATTCCATGGCTTTCTTCTCTAGACCATTCCAGCTGATCCACTCTCCGAGGTACTTGAAATCCCTGACAATCTCCATTTTCTGTTCCCCCACTTTCAAATATTTTGGAGGATTCTTAATGTTTGTTATTATTTTGGTCTTTCCAAAGGCGATTTTGAGGCCTACCTTCCCCGCTTGCTTCAGCAGTTCGAGGGACTGCTCCTTGGCTTCCTTCCATGTCTCGGCCTTTTATTTGTTTATTATTATTTAAATTATTTTTTACATATTTCTGTGTAGGGCCTAATTATTTATTGTTATGTAACTTATTCAAATTACTTTCTGTGAAAACGATGTTCAAAGATCATTTTTATTTTTCACAGAAACATTAGTTTATTAAATTTCTTTGTACATTTATTCCGGATACGATTAATCAGTCTGAAAACCGATTTTGATTAAACGAGCCTCGTTGGCTTTCACTTTTCGGTCGGCTGCTGGTAATATTTCAATTGTTAGGAAAATTTAATTACAAGTGTATTCTTCAAGAAGATGAACGAGAAAGACGGTATAGTTGTCGCACGGTCTTTGTTCTTACTAGGGACTTTTGCGTTTAATTTTTACACAGAATAAGTACAAAACAGACATGCTCTGAATTGAACCTAATTATTTACTGACAGCACTTCTGCCAGGCTTTCTCAAATCAAATTGAAATCTGTTGTCATGGAAATTGCTTTGCGGAAAGCAAAAACAAAAAACAGAAACAAGCGGCTTAAGTGGAATTGCAATTAAAGAAGACAAGCGAAACAGAAATGTTCATTAATATTATAATTCACAACAATTAAGTTCTTCGCGAATTATTTAAGGCTTTGTATTGGGGAAACGATTACGTTCCACGCATTTTAACTTGCCTAATTTTAAAAAAACTTAACACAAATTTGTTATACATCTATTGTTTTGGCAGCTGTAATAGGTACAGGGAAACTTCTAATTAATTATTATTTTTGTGACAAATATTTCATATTCCATATTATATGTGATACAAAATGATTTATAATTATCTATATTATACAGATTTAAGGGAATTTTGAACTATTACAAAATGCGATACTGGAGCTGCCATCATGGTAAGATTTAAACCCAAGATCACTTCTTTATGGTTTCTTATATATATATATATATATATATATATATATATATATATATATATATATATAAGTATATATATATATAAGTATATATATATATATATATATATATATATATATATATATATATATATATATATATATATATATATATATATATATATATATATATATATATATAAGTATATATATTTCGATATAAGTATTTCTAGAAGAACCACTGTTCCTACTTTTCATGAAAATCGTATCTGGCAACTTCGAAGTGGTTCTCGCTCCAAGACTGAAATCTAACTGAAGGGAGCTTTCACTTTTTTGCTTTTTTCATAACTTCCGTATGACGCAGTCAGGAAGTGGGCTGGATTGAGCTGGTCAAACGATCTGCAATTTACGCCAGGCTAAATTTGAGCAAGTAAAATTGACAATGGCTTCCGTAAACTGCATTTTGGTAGGACAATTGAAGGCAGTCCTCCAAACTTCAACTAAGTTACTATGCTCGTGAACTAATTAGAAACGATGTCCGTAATTTACAAGCAGTTTAAAGGAGTGACGTCGATTTTTTCGATTTCAATACAATCGTGCTAAAGCCATTGTCAATTTCACTGAACCTAATCGGCTGGGCTAATGTGCTTTAATGTCCATCTAAGTCAGCTGAAGACATCCCACTTTTTGTTTGCGTCTTATGGAGGTTATAAAAGGAACTGGCGGGTGAAAGCTTCCTTCAGATAGACCTCAGAAGCAGTAAAAACACCATAAAGATATTGTTATATGACAGAAACGTCAAAACAGTATTTCTTTTCAAACTGTTGTCGAACGAATGTACACCGGTTATATATATATATATATATATATATATATATATATATATATATATATATATATATCATAGACACTTTTTCGAAAGCTTGTCTCTGGGTTTTGTTACGATGGCCTCTTCAATGACTCTCGCTAACAACAACAGTTTCTTTACTTGAATAGTTAACAAACCTAAGTGTCAAACAAAGCTGTTTACTGCCCAAATACAGCTGTTTATCCTTCCAAGCGAGGCAACGCTGAAGCTTCTGAATGTATTTTTACAGGAAACAGGATAATCCTGCTCTACGTCAGGAAATGTTATTTTACTTTGCCGAGGATCTCGTGAAAAAAGGGCGTAAACACGATTTCTTTAAGCAAGATACTTTTCTATCGCTAGCTTTCGTTTTAGTAATGGAAAGGATATTAACCTAATAAGTTTAGTAAATGCATTAAACTTTTCCGCACCCTACTACACTCTTATTATTTTACTGTGTGCGTGTGCGTGCGAGCGAGCGCGCGCGTTTGTATGAAATGTTCTATTATAAATTTACCTTTAAAATGAGATAACATTCAAAGTACATGTTTTTAAGGAATTTTCATTGAATTCCATTGTTCAACAATTTAAAGTACATTATTGGAAATATAGGACGTAATAAAAGTACAATAGCAATTAGTAGATAAAGAATTTCCTTTATAATTTTCACTGAATATATTATTCGGGACAAACGATATTTTTGAAGGGGCAAATATTTTTACCCTTCCTCAAAGTTGGCACCACTGATTCGTAACACTTGTTACTTTAGACTGTAGATAAGGTAAAATCTACTTTAAGCTTCTTATCGGATTTTTTTAGCACTACTGAATTTAAAGAAGCAAATTTTCTGATAAAAATGAAAATTCCTTTTCCTTTAAACTCGGAACAAGCGTATTTAGTTTCTTAATAAAAAGCGTTTTAAATAACATTTAATATTGTAATTAAAGCTTTTGTTGTTCACAGTTAAAAATAAATTCAAATTTCTCCATTCCAGATTCACCCCTTCGCCCCTTTACAACGTACTGTAATATCCGGTCCCATGCTGTTTTATCTTTCAAAGGATAATCACCTTGCTTTGTGCCTTTTTTATTTGCGTGATATAGTTTAACGCGGCGTGTATTGTTAAATTATGAATTAATGTTTTTTTGAGTTGATTGCAAGTTTTTAAATTTGAAAAATTTATTTTCACATTATCAATAAACTTTGGATGCTCAATAATATAAAAAAATAAGACATTGTAAATAACTAGTTTAAAAATCGTTGTTAAATACATTGTATGCATAATTTTTCTTCATATTTCATTGGAATTCTGTAAACAAATGCAAATGAATTTACTTTAAAGTGTAAAGTGTGCGTGTGTGTGTGTGTGTGTGTGTGTGTGTGTGTGTTGTGTGTTTAACACTCTTAAGTTCTCAGTTTTGGTCATATACAGTTTGCCTCCCCATAAGAAGGGTACTTTAGTGGAAAAAATAAAATTATTTTAACTTTTTGAGTGATGAAAGTTTAAATATTACAAATTTTATAACGCTATTGGTTAGGTTGTAACTGACAATGATTATAAAAAGTTGTTTTACCTCTCCTATTCACTGATCAACATATACAGCTTTGGGAAAATAAAGGATGTTCAAACATTTAATTTCAAAGTTAGTATTAATATTTTTTCTACAATTAAATGATTTGTCTGTTTTTTGAAATTAGCGTATTATTTTTTGAGTGGGAACACTAATTACACAAACTTTAAGTTAAATAAAATCGGTCGAACTGTTTTAAAAGAGTCCACAGAAAGACTTACTGACGACTAATCGTCATTTCAAAAGCCACATTTACGGTGCAAAATTCACGAGATGCAGCCAAGAACGCGTCTATTCTAGCTAATCAAAAGTCTCATTTGGAATTTTTCATCCCGTCGTTGAACTTTGTGCAAAAACATTTCTGATAAATTCGCAACAAACTCTATATAAACAGTGCATGTTTGCAGGGTTAAATTTATGACGTAATTATAGGGGATAATTTACTCTTGTTGCCAACATAAGGCCGTTAAATTTCCCACTGCTGACAGTTATCTCTCGCAGCAAAACTGTGGTAGTTCATTTTGAAAACAAAACTGCTCCAGTAACTTGGGGGATATTTATTGTGTTCCAAATGTTTTAGAATGACCAGTCTATACAATAATAAATACAGATGTTTATTACAGCGCCCGCGGAAAGTGTATTGCGGTATTGCATCCGTGTTCACTGCGCGGAGGTTTTCATTGTTTCAACAAAATAAATTTAAAAACCTGCAAAATTTAAATTTAATATTCCCGTTGACGTGACCGTCAGACATCAGAATTGAATCAGGAAAATCAAACGACATAAAAATTTATTTTTGATAGTAGCTAAGATAATTCATTAACTTTTATATAAATAAAAATATACGTATTTGATTCTGCATTTTGTGTAGTTAATGGTAAAGCTGTTGTAGTAGCAATCAAAACTAAATTTATCGTTTTTTTTTTTTAGTGCATTCCACAGGGTATCCCTAAACTACTTACTTACCTACATTTGAGTGTAGGTTTTTTTAGGTCGAGATAAAAAAAAAATTATGAATAAAAATTTTCCGAAAATGCTTCGTTTTTCAGGTATCCGCCATTTGGTTTTTTACAAAAATAACACTTAACTTTGGAAATAAAATATTTGTTAAGTTTAGGTTTTGTAACACACTGTGTACTTAACGTTTTTCAAGTGTACAGAAAATAAAAACTGTATTTTTACAAAATGGCGGCCGTTTAAATTATTTAATACTGAATAGTCTCACTCTTAACCCCGCCACTATCACTCTTAGATCTCCTTTCGAAAAGTCATAACTTGCACCCGTATATATTATTGAATATAAATTTTATTCGATTTTATTAAAATTTGGCATAAAAATCGATTTTTTTAATAGCTTGAACACGTCCAACTAAATCAGTTCAACAGATTCAAAATGGTGGCCATTTTATATATTAAAACATGCATAACTCTTTCATTACAAATTTCTACGAAAAATTTGATCCATTATCGTAATCAGCGTTAAAATTCACATAATTACTAAACGGAAATTGAAATTTAAAAAGTAATTTGGCGGCGGTCAAGGTTCATTACTGTATATTCAGAGAACGTTAATTTACAAACGACTAGCTAGTACCCGGCTAGAAATAAAAGAATAGGATGAAAATAAAATATTGATATTTATTTTCTTATTGATAATTATTTGTGCATAATACTGAAGTGTTATTCTGCAGCGCGTCGTATGATCGATGTGTTTCACTGACACGTTCAATTGTATTATATCGTCGCTGAAGAATAATATCACGCATACCACGTTCTTCGCCAACTAAGACAATCGAAACTGCATTGATAATAGGTGCATTGTAGCGTCCGGCATGCTGTCCGAGTGGTGTTTTGTCGGCTTGTATTTGAATTGTGTAATGAACTGCCGGTAAGTTAATTGAAGTTCTGTGTTGGTGGACAAATGTATGCAAACAGCACATTATGTGGCGTTAGGTACCTGGAACTGCAACGTAATGATCCACTTGTGCATCATCGTCATCCATAAAGTAGATTTGTAGAAATTTATGTTCAGCATCCGGAACTGGTAGAAATGAACCAACATGGTGACATATTTTGAAAGTAGGCATGTACTGACCTTGGAAAACTTTCTATTCACAATCGGATTAACGGTATGACAAACTCGTTTTTCACTACAAAGGGTGATTTTTAAGGGTGAAGGGGTTGAGTATTACAACCCTCTTATAGCCTATAACTTTTCCGAAAAACTCCTGAACATTTAGCAAAAGACCCCCATCACAATCGGATGAACGGTATGACAAAGGTTCTTAAAAATACGTTTTTTAGTACAAAGGGTGATTTTTAAGGATTAAGGGGTTGAGTGTTACAACCCTCTTATAGTCTATAACTTTTCCGGGAAACTCCTGAACATTTAATAAAAATAGATGAACGGTATGACAAAGGTTCTTAAAAATACGTTTTTCAGTACAAAGGGTGATTTTTAAGGATTAAGGGGTTGAGTGTTACAACCCTCTTATAGTCTATAACTTTTTCGGGAAACTCCTGAACATTTAATAAAAATAGATGAATGGTATGGCAAACGTTCTGAAAAACACGTTTTTCACTACAAAGGGTGATTTTTTTAGGTGAAGAGATTCAGTATTACAACTTTCTTATGGCCTATAACTTTCCCGGGAACTCCTGAACATTTAGCAAAAAGTCTCATAATCTGATGAACAGTATGGCAAATTTTCTGAAAAACACGGTTTTTTCTACAAAGGGTGATTTTTAAGGGTTGAGTTGAGTATTAAACTCTCTTATAGCTTATAAATTTCCTGGGAAACTGCTGAACATTTAACAAAAACCCCCATCAGATTCTGGTGAATAGTATGACAAAGGTTCTAAAAAAAACACGTTTTTCACTACAAAGGGTGAAGGGGTTAAATATTGCAACTCTCTTATAGCCTATAACTTTCCCGGTAAATTCCTGAACGTTTAGCAAAAATCCCCATAACAATCGGATGAACAATATGACAAATTTTCTGAAAACACGTTTTTCTCTACAAAGGGTGATTTTTAAAGATTAAGGAGTTAGTATTACAACCCTCTTATAGCCTATAACCTTCTCGGGAAACTCCTGAACATTTAACAAACAAAAAAACACAATCGGATAAACGGTATGGCCACGCATAAAATACGAACAAACATTGATGTTTATATATTATATTTATTGCTGATTATGATGGTGAAATCATATTTTCAAATAATCGTAACACTAAAACATCAACGTTATAAATTTGCTTCTATCACGTCGCCCATACAGCTTTGCACAACGTAACTTATTTAACAGATATATTTCACCTTATTTTTTAATAACTTAAAGCTATAGCGACGTTGACACGTGGCAATTTATATTATAATTTTCTGTCAATATTTGAATATTGCTGCGCCTAAATTCGCGTCCGATATTGCAAAAACCGACAACGTGGCAGCCAAGCCTTGAACGTTTCAAACAGATAATAGGATTTACCGCCATGAATGAAGTAATGGCTGACATTATCAGACTTAGGTATAATTGCTTACGTGCTGCGCGTGCCGCAAAGCTATTTTGCCATTGGCGGAAAGGTTAACCTTGGAATTTTGTAATTTTATTGTCTGCAAATACATAAAGATCTGGCTGTAACATAGCATTTCAATATTTTACAGGTCAATAATTTAAACACAAAATGTGAGAAAGTTTGTATTTTTTACTAGCAAATTTACTTTTAAAAAAATGAGCTACTGGAGCAGCTAATCACCGACCCTGACATTTAGATCACTTTAGAGGGGTCGTTAGAATTTGTGTGTGTGTGTGTGTGTGTGTGTGTGTGTGTGTGTTTGGTATGCTTATGTTTTGATTTGATTAAAAATTGCAAAAATTCGATTAAGCTTGGACAAGTAGAAGAATCCGTTTAACAGTTTCAAAATAGCGACTGCTTTAAATATTTTTAAAAATTTCTAACTTCTTTTTTGTTTAAAATATTCATTGAAAATACGGTTTCACCATTGTGATCAGCATAAAAACTGCCATAAATTAGCATTTTGAATTTTCAAATTCGTAAGAAATTGGGGACTTTTTTTGACGACGTTCATGGTTCGTTTTTTTTTATTTCAATGTAATTTGAAAGTTTCAAAATGTTAAAGCACATGGCGGTGAAATCAGGATTTTAAAAAAATGTTACTTAGAGAAAAATATTTTTTGGAAATTTGCTTCTATCATGTCAGCGAGACAGCTGTGCCGCGATTTATTATTTCATTTAGTGTACTGTGTAAACATAAAGGCTGATTTCAGTTCGTTTTCTAACAAAAGAATGTTTTTTGTTATTTTTTTTTTATTTTGGTCTTTAAAAATATTTGGATTTTTGTTGTTGTTATTTTAAGGCGAAAAGCACATTGAAGCTATTATCGCCTCCCTAAATGTAAATGTTAGTGAGTGTTGTAAGTGTATGTGTGTGTTAGACTCTGGTATCGCGAGGGACGTCTAAATTCTTTCAATAGGTGCAGCTAATCTGCACCCCTTCGAGGACCGTCATTATTAGCAAAATGAAGCCGTCATCATGGTACGTAATTTAAAGAGAGTCGATCAAAAAGAGTATATTTGTGTGGGGGTTAAGCATTCTCACGTTCCGATTTTATTCAAACTTGGCAAAAAAAAAAGATTTTGGAAAAGTCGTAATCCAGGAAAATTCATTCAACTGTTTAAAAATAGCGTCCATTTCAAATTATAAAAAAGTCAACTTTTTATCATTAAGTTTTTAAAAAAGCGTTAAAATTTCTGCATGAATTGCCATTTTTAATTTTCAAATTTAATTGTAAATAGAAAAATCAATCTGAAGGTCAGTGTGCATTTTCGTGTTTTTAATGTAGCTTCAAAGTTTAATTTGATTAAAAAATTCAGATTCTATTCAATCTTTGTAAAAAAATAATAAATTTTTCTAACAGCAAGGATAAATTTGTTTCTAAGCAAAATTCATTCAATAATTTTAAAATGGCCGCCAATTCAATCTTTAAGAAATCATAAACTTTTCTTACATTTTTTTTTAAATCCGATTTAACGATCGTAATCAGAATTGAAATCTGCAATAATTAAGCTAAAATTTTTAACTTCAAAATGTAAAAAAAATGAAATAGTTTACATTATGTTGGCGAGACAGCTGCGTGCCGCAACGTTATTTATTTTAAGTGCGATACGTGAGTAGATTTATTATGCAAAAATTCTTCCCCTAAGAACGGAAAACTAAAATAGTTACTTCTACAGATTTCCGTTACAAATTGTAGGGGTTTTTTCAAATTGTTTACTTTGTCGAAAATAAAATAAAATTTCTAAAAAGCATAAACTAATTAAATTCCTAACAACGTTGTGTTAATAGCAGTTACGTAATCACAACTAATTATATCAATAATTAAGTTGAATATTTGCTGAACTAGCCTACTGTTTCATACCCCGTTACATAAACCTAATTAATTTCATAAATTACATATTGACATAGACAATATTACAGTGCATAACACAAATCGTACATTTAATTATAATTAGCCTCTATGCATGCATACATAAATCATGCTAATAAACATTGTACTGTATTAAGGTAATAAATTTACAATTAATATGAAATTCTCATAAAATTGTAATTCGATCAAGAATTCTTTCTGTGATACGAGAATGAATGAATGGCTCTCTACAGTCACCATCGCACAGCGACCTTGTAAGATCTCTTGTTGCCCTTACCTACATTCCTGATATGCTCAGGTTACAGCGCATTCTCCAGTCCTTGCCTCTTTATAAAGTTTAGGATTTCAAAAGGATTTAAGGTGGTTAACTCCTCCACTTCTAATTAGTGACTTCCGAATTCATTATCGAAGTGCTAATTTCTTTTCAATATCTTCCCCTCACTCTTTACCTTTATCACGGAGGTTGATAAAGCTTGATAAATTGGCCCATTTGGCCGATTTTTTTGTTATGCACTGGTGTTACCTCTCATTCTATTTACATTTTTACATGGAAACATGAGAAGCAAGGGAAATTATGTCCGCATAAGTGAGAGGTCGTCAGTTATCCCAGGGTTCCGTTTTAAACACCATTAGCCAAACTATGTAGTGTGTGTGTGTGTGTGTGTGTGTGTTGAGTAGATGAGTGAGGGATCGTTAAGCCTACCTGCGCACTTCAGCTGCCTCCGCTGAATTCCGTGATACTTACTTGATCGTATATTTTGAGACCACATTTTTAAACATGTGAACCCTTCGGAAAAGTAATTTAACATGTATCATGTTTTAGGGCTGGCTATGTTGATTTTGTGCGTCGCGTGATGCGAGTGCACAAATTTATATTGGTAGTTATAGTAAAAGATCAGTTGTTTTATATTAATTCGTAACGATCAGCTGATTTCATTGAACAGCTGATAGGCTATAATAAGTTTTAGGTTATGTTGTTAAAAAACTACCTATGTTAAACTGTCGCGTTTTCGAACAAATTGTAATTAAAATAAAAACAATAATTTTCCCAATCACTTCTGTTTCAAGATAGCAGGTTCTGACTTAACTCTGAGAGTAGTTGCTGGTAATAACATATCCAGGATGGAATATTGTATGATACCGGCTGAACAGCAAAACCTACCATAATTTTGACAGTTTCTTGGAAAAAGATCATAAAATTTCCAATAACGGTGGTTCAGTAATATGTCTCCTAAATATTACGGTTACCGATTAAATTGGCGGAAAAAGTTACGAGCACCCTGTGTGTTATTTAAGAATACACTACGAGGCTTGCTGTTCTTTGAACTATTAGTTGAATCAGCTCTGCACCTACATTCATTACCTAGTTGTACAGGAAAGGGCTGCAACTCTAAAGTTAATTAAGCTAACTGCTCTTCTGAAAGCTGTTGGTAGAGTACGTTACGCCTCTTTGATCGTCCAGGCGTCGATGTTTATGCGTAGTAGGCCTACAAACCTGCGTGATTGCGTTCAACATTTTTATACCAACTTTTGTAATACTTCACAGACGGGTTCAAAGGTGTTTCGATTTACAGTTACTGTTCAAACTTAACGCGAGGGTTTGTTGAGGTCCATTTGTAAATAAGCTATTTGGGAAGCCATTACAGTGCAGCGATCATGAAAAGTACACCGATTTTAATCTTTAAAATATATTTTGAGCATTTTAAAAGCTTTAAATATATATATATATATATATATATATATATATATATATATATATATATATATATATATATGTGTGTGTGTGTGTGTGTGTGTGTGTGTGTGTGTGTGTGTTTGTTTGTGTGCAGAGTGTGGGTCCGGAATGCTTCGTTTGCGAGCAACAGCTGGCGGAAAATTTTGCCTTATATTCCTGTAAAATTGAAATTAAGCCATAATGAAATTCATGGAACCCATAATCTTGATGATTTCTTATGGTTTTTGACCATTGAATAAAACCGATCCCAGAACAGTAAGTCAAGTAGTTTTTTGAGAAAATCGGTATAAAACGCAAAAATCAGAGCAAAAACAACATATTTTTTTACATTCGGCCTACAATAATAACTTTATTATTTTCCCAATAAACAAAATTTTTAATAAAATTCAATTCCGAACAAAATTTTATAAATAAAGTCATCTACAAAATCCAAAAATTACAAAAAAGACGATTTTTTAACAACAAAATATTTACAACAGCGGGAAAAAACATTAATTTTCAAACAGTAAGAATAATAAATCTAGTATGCCTAGTATGCAATTTTTTAAAATAATTAAATAGTATAGTAATAACAGGGTATATAACACTCTGATATATATATATATATTATTATTATTATTATTATTATTATTATTATTATCTGCGCATAGACCCTGTTAGATCACGCAAAGCACTCCGACTCATGTCTATATATATATATATATATATATATATATATATATATATATATATATATATATATAAGTTATGGTATGATTTCAGGGGACGTCGCTTTTAAAAACAACTTTTAAATAATTAAAATAAGACTTTAATATCCACTTAAAACTTATAATAATTATTCAAGTTCGTCTCATATGTATTGAGATCCGAACTGAGTGAAACCTCGATTAACACTGAGCTCCTGCTCTTTCTTCTCTAGGTACATGAAAATGCTTACTGTGCTAAAAGCTAAACTGTCAGCATTAAATATAGCTAAGTCTAACACTAAATCTAGCAAAGTTTACAATAATTGTCTATATAACTCCTCCATCCCTAAACAAAAATTCCTGGGGTGGTTGAATAGCAACTTCCCTCGAAGTTCTTCCAATGAGCTTCTTAGGCGCCAAGTATAGTAGTCCTCCAATAAGGCGATGGTCCAAACACTGATGTGCTGTGTGATGGGTGAATTCCGATCAATTCTGGAGACAGTATCTAGGTTGATCCTGTCGTGTTCTAGCTTCTTTATTATTGTAAATAACAGTATTATTGTTGAGCTTTATTACCCCTTAAGGATTGATAACTCAAAGTCAAATTGTAAATGCGATATTACAGAATGAGCAAAAGTATTTGGAATTAACTCTATTGTTACAATTGATACTTAACTGTTACTTAATTGTTACTCTACTGTTACAATGGTTACTTAATCCAAAGACTACAGAACTAAATACTAACAAGTATTTTACATTTGGTGTAATTGTTACAAATTCTGATCATACTTAGTTGGTAATGAATATATTTTCGCTTAATTTGTTCATAAGTCTCTTGTATATCACGTTGATTAATTTTGCTTACGTGATAATTTTCTATTATTTCCTGAATTTCATCTTCTCTAGTCACATCTAACAACTTAGTGTTACATTTAACTAACCAAAGTTTGGATTTTTGAAATTTTTTGTTTATACAAGTCACAAATTTTTCATAAAAGTCGTTTTCAAAATAAATATTATATTTAACATTGGGTACCAAATATTCCTTCACAAACTTAACAATGTCATTATTTAAGTTATTTTCGGATATTTCAACTATTAATCTTATTTTACTGGTTCCAAATAGCTTTAGTATTTTTACGTCCTTAGGTTGATATTTCACAAGACTTAGCAAAATTTGGTTTTTTCCAAAATTTACCGGCTCGTCTGAGATGGGTATTTCTATTTGCGTGTTCCCTTCATAATTAGAATGGATGGTCTGGTCGCTTTCTGCGTTCATTTCCTCTTGATCTGCGGCGTGTCTCTTCTTCCGCGTCAAAATTTGCAATTATTGATTCAATTAACAAATTGATCTTTGATATTTAATTATTTTGTTTGTTAATTATTTAATAAAATTGATGTAACATACATTCGTAGGTATATAGTATACAAAACTATTTTGTGGGATCTACTTACAATAAGATCCAAAATACTTTGCTCATTTTACGCGCACTTGCCACGAAAAATTCGCACAAACACGTCACTTCACTTCGGATGTAGATGTTCACTCTACGGTTGCAAATATTCACTTTGCCGGTTGGTTGTGTTCAATTTAATAATATACACTTATTAAATTGAACGGTTGGTCTTTTGTTCGACACTTCGGTTAACAGTTGAAACTGAAAAAAAAATTATATGCACTAATTTTCCCGAAGTGTCCTACCGACTGCGCCAGTTATGGTATGATTTCGGGGACGTCGCTTTTTAAAAAAACAACTTTTTAATAATTAAAATAAGACTTTAATATCCACTTAAAACTTATAATAATTATTCAAGTTCGTCTCATATGTATTGAGATCCGAACTGAGTGAAACCTCGACTAACACTGAGCTCCTGCTCTTTCTTCTCTAGGTACATGAAAATGCTTACTATGCTAAAAGCTAAACTGTCAGCATTAAATATAGCTAAGTCTAACACTAAATCTAGCAAAGTTTACAATAATTGTCTATATAACTTATATATATATATATATATATATATATATATATATATATATATATCATATATGCTATGCATACCTGAATAAGTTTATTTGTGCATAAGCTTCGATAAATGTAAAATGATGGGCATTCATATTTGTTTTTAATGTATACTTATTTGTAAATCTGATTTACTGTTAAGATTAGCGTTAAAACTTGTAAACATTAACATTCATTAATTTAATTTTAACAAATCTTTATACTTAGCAGCCGTTTTAAATTTGAAAATGAGCTATTAGGCGGTCATCAGATCTGCGTTTGTGAAATGATAAGGATTTGTTTTGTATGATAAGGAACCGAAACGTATAAATTCGCTTAACTTCCATTCTCTACACCAATTAGACTAATAAGAGCGGTTAATCGGTGTTACCGGAAATGGTAAAGCTTTCGGCAATAAGTGCAGTTCAGAACTTAAGACCTTGAGGTGCACAATTCAGAAAAGCAGCCTAATTTATTCTTAAGTCAGCTCGCGTTTGTATGTTAGCAATCTCATTTCGCAATTTTGGTCCGATTTGATTCTCAGTTTGGTCCAAAAATCGTTTTTTCTCGAACATAATCATATGTTTTGTGATAACGAAGCAAGAGCTGATACGTCAAGAAACAAAAAACCATATCTTATCACCATGCTACATATAATGATTAAGCCGCCTCGGTGGCCTAGTTGATAGCGTACTGGGCTTTCACCCCGAGGACCCGGGTTCGATTCCCGGCCAGGGCTTGGTATTTTCATACGCTATAAATCATCCCATCGTATACATTAGCCCAAGAGTGCACAATAGTCGGACGTTAAACATAATGATTTTCAAATTTTATTTTAATAATTCTTCTAAAGTAAAATTATATTTCTCCAATATCGCTATTTAAGCTTTAGGCCTATATTATATGTTTATTTTTCAAGTATTGTTTCGGGGCGTATTTTCAAGTATATTTTAAGTATATCAATAACATACTTGATTCCCAAACTATATATAATGATTTTTAAATTTATTTTAATAATTCTCGTAAAATAAAATTATATTTCTCCATTATCGCTATTTAAGCTTTATATTATATGTTTATTTTTCAAGTATATTTTTGGCTTATTTTCAAGTAGGACTATATTTTCAAATATATTAATAATTGGTTCCCAAGGTATATATAATGATATTCAAATTCTATTTGAAAAATTGTGCTAAAAATAAAATCATATTTCTCCAATATAGCTATTTAAGCTTTACACTACGTGTTCCTTTTTCAAGTATATTTTCAGCGTGGTTTTATTTAACGAAACGTTTGAACAAAAGATACATACGAAAATCTTTTTAATGGGTTCGGGAACAATAAAACCGATAAATTACCAACTGGAAGTTTAACGTCGAATTGTTGCCCAATCGTTAAAGTTTCTCTAAGCGAGTAAATAACGACTTGAAGATTTTTTTAAACGTCTTGGGCTAATTGTGCCTGTGTACTATAGACTCATTAGGACTTGTTTTACTGCGCACTTGGCGCTTCTAAGGAACGTTAAGCCAACCGTGTAAAGTGTAAAGTGTAAAGTAAAGTGTAAAATATAGGGATGTGTTCTGCATTTAGAACACTGTATTAACTGTTTGTGCACAGCGCTGTCTGGTGGCGATACACTCGAAGTGCCGATTGTAATTAATTTTTGTAACGGAATAGAAATTCAACTATAAATAATAATATTTAATCACCACAGGGTAGCATATAATAAATCACCGAACTCTGAATAAAGAAAATACAAGCAGTCCATATTATATACTATGTGTATGTATTATATGTGTGTATTATATGTGTATGTATATATTATGTGTATGCATTATAATTTTTTTTTTTATTTTAAGGCGAAAAGCACATTGAGGATATTATCGCCCCCGTAAATATAAGTGAGTGTAGTAAAGTGTTAAAGTCGTAAGTGTAGTGTAAGTGTAAGTGTGTGTTAGACTCGGGTACCGCAAGAAACGCCTAAATGCTCTCAATAGGTGCAGCTAGTCTGGCACCCCCTGCTGGGATGTATCATATGTGTGTGTCTGTGTGTGTGTTTCTTATGTAAACTAATTTTTCTATATTCTATGGTATCATTTCTTAAACTATTTTACAATTTGTTCACTTAAAATTAATTAAAACATTTATTATTCATCAAATTATAGTAATTTAGAGATTGGCTAATAACTCTTAAACTATTGGTATTTAAGGAAAAACTTATTCCTAACATTTTATTCGTAGCAAATTACTAGTGCAGAAATCATCATTATATTTTTCAATTTCAGAAATCTGCGATTTTTTTCAATTTCCCTATCTTATAAAATTTTTATAAGTTCGTATTGCAGTAATAAACCGTCGGTTTTTGTTTTTACCCTGATCTTTCCGGCTTAGTTTTGCTCGGCATACAGCGGTCCGTCGCGCTTATCTTTGTTTGCTTTGTGCGTCACTTTGCCTTGCCCACGGTACAACTCTTCTAGTACAAAAATTTATTAATTTAATTTATGACGAAATGAAACATTTTCTGCCTAGTATTAACTATTTTTTAATAATGGCAATAAATTCCGTTACATCACGCACATGCACGCACGCACACGCACACACACACACACACACACACACACACACACACACACACACACACACACACACACACACACACACACACACACACACACATTATGGCATTTTTATCAGCATATAGGACCTATCAAATGTGTAACAACTGTTTCAAAAGTAAACAAGAGGTCAGGGTAGACGTATCCCAAGTTTCGAGTTTCCGGATCCGGGTTGTACTATGATGGCGCTTCATTACCTCATTTTCCGATTGAAATTCACTGACGTTAAGCCAAACCTCAATGTTTAAACTTATAATTTTCCAATAATTCAATATCTCACTATCTGAGAGTGAAATCAAATGGAATTAGGAAACGTAAAATGGCGACACTTGCCAATACTGGGCACTAAATTTTCGATCTGTCTCGATTTTAAACATTAAAAGTCGATTTATCTAAAGTAAATCCAATTTAGATTTATCATATTTTACTGCCATAACGATAACATTGCTTCCATTAGGCCTACGCATATATAACTTATTGAAATAGCCTATACAGATGTGTCGAAATACGAGTGTTGCAATACGAAATACAAATTCTATAGAACAATTAGATAAATAAAAATATTTTCTTTCACCCTTTATTACTTTCTAACTATAAGAACTACATATTTACAGTCGGTTTAACTGTAAAAAATCGACCTATCGATACATAAGTAGGGGAGAGAGGGGTAATGACACGCACTTTAACATTTTCGTTTAGAAATCGTTCTAAAATTCAATTTTGAGATTTATTTTCATTTTAACGTATAAAACATACATTTTTCTTTACATTGGAACTAGAAAATTACTATATCCAGTATTCATTTTCACCAAATTATTCAATTAAAAAAAATTGCGCTGCGTGTCATTACCCTTAGGTTTCGGGTAATGGCACGCATGAACATGCCGTAATTAAACAACGACACCAATGATGTATAAATTGTTTTTAAGTATACCTATTTTTAAACAAATTACATTTTTAGTTATTCTTTACAGTTTTTTATCATTATCATTAATGCAATGTCACACTTATAATCTACTGCACAGTCTAAACCACTACATTCTGAGTGGACCCACCCACCACATAAAACACATCTGAACCACAGTTCATTTTTTTCTAAATTCTTGGCACAAGATGCATGCATTGTCCGATTTATTTTTTACCGATAAGATTTTAGCTAAATCATCCACTGTGGTTAGTTCGTCATCGGTTTCACATGTTTCCATAAATTTATCGTCTGATTCACTGCTTGTTTCATTGAAAAAGAGACTTTTTCTAGCAATCTTTTTCTTCCAATGAGTGCTATATTTTTTTTTTCATTCGAGCTTTTCCCTTTCTTCTCTAGTTTAGACCTAAGCCTTTTCTGTTTTCTCTTATCTCTTTCTTCAAGAGCTTCTTTTCGGGGTGTTGTATTCAAGATCAGATATTGGTTTTTCCTTTTCTTTGACTTTCAGGGCCGTTATTTTGTTAATAGGAATTGGGGATATTGCAGTGATGGGAACGTTTTCTATTTCTTGCTGTTTTACATGGCTTGCTTGTAATGATTCTGCTTGTGTTTCTTCTGGCGTCACTAATTCAATTCCATTAGTTATAGCTTTGGATTCTACTAAGAGAAGTAAGTAGCTTCCGGCTGGCGAAGACTCAACTGTGGATTCCTCTTCAAAAATCCATCAGCCCAATCTCTACCTGCCATTTTTGTATTAGAAGTATTCTGCATTAAAAGTATTCTTAAGTTTGTTTTTTTTTTTTTTGAGCATATTCATATGCAATTCGTCGAAGTTGAATTGGTGTAATGCCGTAAAACAAATTCGATAGCAGAATAAGATGATGAGCTATTTCTTTCTCTTGTTCTTCAGAAAATACAGCTTTTCGCCCCATTCTAGGACCACCGGTTATAAGACCACATTTCATTCTTGTGTGAAGCGTTGCTTTGTGAATACCAAAATGTCTTGCTGTTTCTCTTATTTTAGCTCCGTCTTTGATTGCTTTAATGGCCATCTAAAGTTGCTCATCAGTCCATGCTGCTTTAGAGGTTACTCTGGTTTGTTTCATCAAATTGTACGGAAACATAATGTACTGTGCCAGTTAGCTGCTGCCGTAAAGAATAGTCTTAACTAAGCCTATGTTAAACAATGTTTTCATTATAATTTATATCTCAATAGTAGTCTGACTTCTCATTACAGGTTTTAATTTACTGTAGTGCCAACAATGTGTTTCACAACACACATAAAAGTGAAATTTAAAATTTATTAAATAAAATGGTGTAAGCTATGTCTGTAACAATAGAAGTTGAATTTAATTTTAAAAGAGGGCATTAACATTTTTTTTAATAAAATTATTTTTAATAAAAAGACATGTAGCATTACGAACAAAATCCATGGAGAAGTTAGGTTTTTTCAAAAAAACAAACTCAAAATGAAGGTACTCGACATTATGATTTAGTAAGAGTTGGAAATGAAACAAAGTACCTCGGTAGAAATATGTAAAATCGAAAAGATAGTACTTTCGGGTATTAGCACGCACGGTGAGGAAATGACAAGCAGTTGGGGGTAATGCCACGCGGACGCGTGCCATTACCCCGCATGTCGCCATTATGGAAAAAATCATCATACTCGTCACACAAGCATCAAACAAACATTGTTTAATATAGATACTATTTAAAAACTATTATATTTTCGAGATATGTATAAAGAAAAGGCTAAATCTAAACTGATTCAATAAATATCTTGAAGCAAACTTTCCAGATCAATTCAACCAAAATTGAAGGTTTTCGAAAAAATTCTTTATAACAACACACTTGTTCCTATTGGCAGTTTCTCATACACTGGCCACTAATAGACCTAAGGGCCTACACATTGCAGCACTTTACACACTTCTAACCCTTATAGGCATCGCTGAAGACAGGTGCGTGTCATTACCCACTGCGTGGTATTACCCCGCTCTCCCCTATCTGTATCGAATGTCAGTATTTCTATCAATATATTCGTATTTTTATCGAATATCCATTTTTGTATCGAAATATCCCTATTTGTATCGATATATGGGTATTTGTATCAAATATCCGTATTTGCATCGATATATCGCTGTTTGTATCGACATTCAGATTATCTGAATCCAAAAAAGTGGTTCATACAAAGGCTGTTGGCTAAACGTTTTTTATTTTAAAATTACTGCATTAATCTTCTTTTTTCAAAAAGTAACAAAAATAAAAAATACAGTTTTATAGATGTTCATCAGTTTTGTATTATTTTGATAACTTACATCCTACACGTGACAAAAAAAGTTGAAGTTTCTTATTTGCCAAAAAAATCAAGTTATCCATGCGGGCAAAACTGCAAGATTAGCGTGGTTACTACAAATCAAGTTTCAGTATTTTACTATAATATGAAGGTTAAGGCCGGACAGTCATCAAGTTCAGTGCGGAGCTGCGCTGAGCCTAGCCGAGCCGAGCCGAGCCTAGCCGAGCCTAGCCGAGCCGAGCCGAGCCGAGCCGAGCCGAGCTGAGCAGAACGAAGACGACAACCGGAAGTCAGTGGAATCAGTTTAAACAACGCATTGTATCTATTAAACGTAAATATTTAGGCCTACTGTAAGGGATTTTACTAAACTATTATGTTTAAAACCGTAACCTAGGCAACGAAAAATAATAAGTTTGGAAGCATGGTCAGAGTGGTGGGGAAACGGAGTCAGCTTCAAAACCGATTTAGACAGAGCAAAGCCCAGCGGAGCCTACACTTAGACTTACCATCGAGATCTAAATGCGGAGCGACTTCTTTCAGCTCCGTTACGCTTTCAGTAGCAGCACCTACATTAAACACCAATAGGTTAGGTTTTAAATGCGTAGTCCGCTTCACTCAACGTATCTTCGGTCTGCATTTGGTGGTCTCCCGGCCTTAAAATTCAAACCTGCTGACCAAATTTGAAATATAACTTGTATATAAGGTTCAAGAGTTAATTTAAAAATACGAAAATAAACACTGACGTCATCCACGTTTCTTATTTTCGGTATGTTCTTCATTGTTTATTTTTCATGTGTGTGTGTGTGTGTGTGTGTGTGTGTGTGTGTGTGTGTGTGTGTGTGTGTGTGTGTGTGTGTGTGTGTGTGTGTGTGTGTGTGTGTGTGTGTGTGTGTGTGTGTGTGTGTGTGTGTGTGTGTGTGTGTAATAATTTTTCATCAACATTTTTAAATTTTCAATATAATTTTAAAACCTATTTTATGTAAATCAAACATTGATTAATATGGTGAAGCAAAACAAAAAAATTATTGTGATTTTACGTTTTTTGAAATCCGTTTATGTATTCGTGTGTTTTTACTTTGTAAATCTAACATTCACAATTTCAGTCCGATTTGCTTCAAACATGGCAAGCAAATCGATTTTGCTAATAGGTCGAACTAATTCGTTAAACAGCAAAATTTGTACAACACTTTCAAAATGGCCGACGTTTAAAATGTGTAAAAAATCATTTCTTTCTTAATAAATATGTCTTCACCATCCTAAGCAGCATTAAAAGCTGCATAAAATTAGGTTTTTGAATTTTCAAAATCACTTTAAATTATAGAATTTCATTTGACGGCGATTAGGGTTTGTTTTAGAATTGTCAATGTAATTTGAAAAGTTTAAATGCAAATATAAGCAGATTTGAATGCTGCATGTGATGGCAAAATCAGAGAGACAACTGCGTGCCACGACTATTAATATTTTACGTTAAGACGATTAAAATAACGTAAACATATGTTTTGTTTTTTTAAATGGAACTTCTAGAAAAATCCTCAGCAGTAACTGAATTCCATTTCGAGTTGTAGCTAACTGTCAGTTGCCGAACCAACCGAACCATTCCTAATTTATTAAAAGCCAAGTAAAGCGGTTTTAACCCGAATAATAATTCTATGTTATTTCTAATTAAAATCTGAGTTTCAGCAGCAACAATGTTTGCTTGAGAAAAGAAAACTTTTAGATTTTATCTCTCAATTTCTTATAAAGAGAATTTTAAAATGACGCCATCTGCTTTTATTCCGTTTTATTTTGAATAAATTAATAAAGTTACTGTTAATTCAGAAACAAAGTTCCATTAAAGCAAGACAAAACAGATTTTTATTACATCGTTCTACTTCTCGCATAACGTTAATGTTAGGAGGGCAGTATCGTTATTTGTAACGGCGCGAGTGCAAATAAAATACAATAAACTGATTATATTGCTGGTATCTGCGCTATTTTGCATTCTGGAAAATATTTTATGCAATTGCGTTAACTTTCTTACATTCAATTAGCCGAGTTAAAATGTTAATCCCCCCCATTTCATATATTCAAGACATATGAGTCGATCTTTTTTTTTAAACTTGTGGCTACGGGAAATCAAGAAAATTTATAATGTCAATACGTCTGATTTGCACAGTTTCTTCCAAATTTGACTATACGTAAAGACACACTAAATTCTATACACAGGGTGAATCTAAAGTTCGGAATATAATTTCCATGTGAAAGCATCTTTAGGCGCAGAGTGCATAGTTTTTTCTTTCTAAGTTATGAATATGTTCCTGAAGTGAAACGTTTATTCGGAAGAACAGTCGAATATAACCGAGCGAGAGGACACATAATATATAAGAGTAATAGTAATAATAATAAATCTGTTACAAATTTTGTTGAATAGTTAAGTAAGTTGTTGTCCTTACAAATAAAAAAATAATGTCCTCACTCTACGTTACTTTTTAAATAGAAGAAGTATATGTATGTACATGTAGAAGTACATATATATATATATATATATATATATATATATATATATAGAGAGAGAGAGAGAGAGAGAGAGAGAGAGGTAGGTATGTCCATAAAAATCGACGTACTCATATATCCTGTTTCTATCGATATATTGATATTTGTATAGATATATATATATATATATATATGTGTGTGTGTGTGTGTGTGTGTGTGTGTATGTATGTATTTACATCGTCTGCATTAGCCCAAGTGTGCACAATAGTTGGTCATTAAAACCAAATATATATATATATATATATATATATATATATATATATATATATATATATATATATATATATATATATATATATATGTGTGTGTGTGTGTGTGTGTGTGTGTGTGTGTATTTATATCGATTTGTCCGTATTTGTGTTGATATTGATATTTTTGTATTTGTATTGATATATTCATTTGTATCGATATATCCGTATTATATATATATGTGTGTGTGTGTGTGTGTGTGTGTGTGTGTGTGTGTATTTATATCGATTTGTCCGTATTTGTGTTGATATTGATATATTTGTATTTGTATCGATATATCCGTATTGTAAGAGCGCCAAATACGTTTCCACTTCCTTCGAATGGTCTTAAGCAGATTTGATAAATTTGTCTCTCAGTTTCTAACTGACGTAGAAAATACTTAAAAAAAAGCATGCACTATCTACAGGGTGCACCGAAAATGCAATTATAAAGGGTGTTATTTTATATCCATGTTATCCTCCGTAAAGCGGACATTTTGGTGGAAAAATCAACAAAATATTTTAATTTTTGATTTACGGAAGTTCAAAAAATTATAAATTTATAACACAATAAGTAGGTCACCAATGGACTAATAATATTAAAAAACCGATCAATACATGGTACAATAAATTTGAAACGCTTTTATTTAACTTTATTATTAGAAAGTTTGTAAAACGTTTTTTTATTTATTTTTAGGAAATTGTTATTGGAAAATGAGTTACTGGAGGCCGTCATTGTAAGATCTGTACCCAAAATCTTGATAAAGCATTGTATTACTATTTGAGGGGTTGTTGATAGGTAAAATGGTAATTGTATGGTGGTTATAATGGTGAAATGTCAGCGAAAACAGCTGCGTCCGTGATTATTTTTATTGTGAATGTAAAATCGGTTTTATTCGGAAAAACTAAAATGATTTAAAACTACCACATGATAATATTTGTACACATATGTTCAGTCTAAGAACAAAATGGCTCTAGTAATTTTAGCATATATTTTGTGTAAGAAATAAAACAGGCTGTTGTTTACTGGTCAAAACTGGCTGTTGTTTACATGTCAAAACTGGCTATTGTTTACAGGTCAAAACAGGCTGTTGTTTACAGCATTAATGAAATCTGCTAACGTAAAAAAAAAACAAAAAATAACAAAAAAATACCACCAGTAAACAACTCAGAGATGCGAATATTGTGTTGTAAAACAATGACCGCAATGAGTCATCATAATTGGAACCATTCAATTGTTAAACAATAAATTGTAATTTTGAAATCACGTTTTACAAAAGTTTCACATTTAATTACTTTTTTTAAATTGCATTTGACCTTGGGGAATACATTTATTACGGGCACGGTTGATTGGAAAATTCAAATTACTGACAGATTCGTATAGAAGACTGAATCAAAAAGCTTTGGAAATTTAAAAACACGATACAGTCAAATTTCTATAAAAGTATAATAGGAAACACGCTGCCAGTCCCATTAGATATGCTTACAGCTGTTTAGAGTAAGGAAGAAACAGCTGTTAGTTAATCATTTGTTTGTGAATGATGAAATAACCAGATGATAACTAGTGAAAACTGTTAACGAGTAGAGTCTATCGGTTTATTAGTGAATTTTAATTGGAAAATGAGGTATTTAAGCAGCCATCTTGGGACCAAGACTAGTACATGTAATATGAAGACGTTGTGTTACTTTGGTTACGGTATTTTTTCTTAGTTGAAGGACACGTGCACTTTTAAAACACATTCGAAATTAATATAAACGTTTATAATAATCATTGTTAATATTGATAGTTTTTAACAACATAACCTGAAACTCATTATAGCCTATCAGCTGTTAAATGAAATCAGCTGATCTTTAGGAATTAATATAAAACAACTAATCTTTTACCAGAACTACAGTAAATAATACCTAAGCTAGGTTCACGTATGTTTAGCCTAAACAAAACAAGATACTTGTAAACCTTCAAACTAATTATATCAGCAAAGATATCATTATGAAACGCTTCTCTTCTGTCGGTAACTCCCCGAGTTGCACGTGTACTTTTTTTAAATGTTTAGAGAACAAAAACGCGTTATCTACTTCCGCGCGATAGCTATTTTGAGGTTATGCTGGTCACTTTTATTTTCAATTTTTATTAATGCTGAAATCAGATTTCCAAATGATTAAAAAATAGTATTTGAAATTCGCTTCCATCACGTTAGCAAGACGTTAGCATTTTTATTATTTGATCTTTAAGGGATATTTAAGATATAAAACATAATTTTCCCTTATAAGCAGTCAATTAACATTTTCTGTTACTTTATCACTAGATAAAATACACAGAAATATTGCACTTGACATTTTGTTGAATGTGTGTTTTCCGTTGCAAATAAACACGCAGTACGAGGTGTCTGACGTCGGAAATGGTAAAATGTTCTCTTGTAGAAATCAGTGTTTCACATGCAATAAATGTAAGCATGGAAGATCAAAGCTATGTAATTTGCGAAGTTTAAAGTGCAGAAAATAGTTTCGCGAGATCATCACTAACTACGCAAATATTAACTTGTGCAAGATGTGCTTTTTTCTTTTAAATATAACTTAAAACAACGATCTGAATACAGAAACGATGCTGTGCCGCCTAGGGAGAGTTAGAAGTAACGTTTTTACTTTCATATTTTTTAAACACTGGTAGGAACAGATGTTTCGTAAAAATATTATTTTTTTTTAGGTTGAAAGTGAAGAGCAATCACAACTGCTCACTTCTAAGTATTAAGAACAGTGTTGTCTAGCAGCAGTGATAGCATTCACAGTGCCACCTCTATTGAAGAGCAGTCACAACTGCTCAGTGCTCAGTGCCAAGAACAGTGTTCTCCAGTAACAGTGATAGCATTCACAGTCTCGCCTCTATTGAAGAGCAGTCACAACTGCTCAGTGCTCAGTGCTAAGAACAGTGTTCTCCATTAGCAGTGATAACATTCACAGTCTTACCTCTATTGAAGAGCAGTCACAACTGCTCACGGCTCAGTGCCAAGAACAGTGTTCTCTAGCAGCAGTGATAGCATTCACAGTCTTACCTCTATTGAAGAGCAGTCACAACTGCTCACGGCTCAGTGCCAAGAACAGTGTTCTCCAGTAGCAGTGATAACATTCACAGTCTAACCTCTATTGAAGAGCAGTCACAACTGCTCACGGCTCAGTGCCAAGAACAGTGTTCTCCAGTAACAGTGAAAGCATTCACAGTCTCACCTCTATTGAAGAGCAGTCACAACTGCTCACGGCTCAGTGCCAAGAACAGTGTTCTCCAGTAACAGTGAAAGCATTCACAGTCTCACCTCTATTGAAGAGCAGTCACAACTGCTCACTGCTCAGTGCTAAGAATAGTGTTCTCCAGTAACAGTGAAAGCATTCACAGTCTCACCTCTATTGAAGAGCAGTCACAACTGCTCACGGCTCAGTGCCAAGAACAGTGTTCTCCAGTAATAGTGAAAGCATTCACAGTCTCACCTCTATTGAAGAGCAGTCACAACTGCTCACTGCTCAGTGCCAAGAACAGTGTTCTCCAGTAGCAGTGATAACATTCACAGTCTCACCTCTATTGAAGAGCAGTCACAACTGTTCACTACTCAGTGCCAAGAACAGTGTCCTTACTGGCAGTGATAGCATTCACAGTCTCGCCTCTGTTGAAGAGCAGTCACGACTGCTCACTGCTCAGTGCCAAGAACAGTGTTCTCCAGTAGCAATGATAACACAGTTTCACCTCTATTTTTGTAACTGCAAAACATTAGATTCGGTTTTGTGTGCTTTGCTCAACCAAACTCCGTTCCGGTACTGGTGCTTGCACGTGTTTTTGAATGATTTAAGCGTTTTCAAGATGGCCGATAAAACGTTCAAGATGATTTACGTCCGGGTCGCCCTTCCACGTCAAAAACGAATGAAAATATTGGAAAAATCAGTAATCTGATCTAATCTGATAATCAACATTACTACCTTCACGTTCTTGCTGAACTCCGTGAAAGAATAAGAGAAAACGACCAGAATTGTTGAAGGACAATGTTCTCCACCAAGACAATGCGCCAGCTCATTCCGCATTGTCAAGTGGTTTGTAGCCAAGTACAGCATCCCAGTGTTAGACCGCCTTATTCACCGGATCTTGGGCCGTGCTACTTCTATCTGTTTCCTAAGGTAAATTCTACATTAAAAGGAACTAGATTTGAGTCCGTTGAAGGTGTGAAAAAGAAAGAGACACACTTCCTGAAGGAACAGACAGAAGAAGACTTCCAGCACTGTTTCGAACAATGCAAGATTTTCTTGGCGGGTTTTAGGGAAAGAGGAGTTGTGTGTATTGAAGGTGATAATACGTAAATATATGTATAAAATCAAAATAACGTCTGTCTCGTTATTTAATAGTCACAGCTCGTACATGCATAGTACAGAACGTAAATATGTAACAGATTTTCAAATATTTTTAATTAGAAAAAGTTTGAAATAAATAACGTTGGCGCACTTGTTGGCAATAATTTTAAAGTTTTAATTAGAAACGTATTTTAACGAACAAACGTACTGCAGCCTGACAAGAATTGTTTTGGTATTAAATTTTAAGTTTAAACTTTTCGTTATGTTAACTGTGTCACTGTTAATTTGCATATATATGCTTTTTACGGTATTTTAATGAATACAGAACACGTAAAGTTAACATTTTAAATTTTTTTAGTTAGTAAAAAAGACCTAAAAGTCTTTAAACACTTTGTTTAATCAGTTTTTTGTAGAAGTTATTATGGCATATTTTTTTCCGACCAGTTAAATTGTACATGAACGGACGCTCCGTCCACAGGTAACTGATATTTGCGACACACACACACGCGCGAGCGCGCGCGCGCACACACACACACACACACACACACAATTATGACACTCACTCTCATCTATGACACTGAGGAAGGATAAAAGAGAGGGGGTACCACAAGGATCTGTCGGTTTTGGCTTGGATTTGCTGTCGGTACCACAAAGGATTTGGCTTGGACCCCTCCTTTGGAACATCATGTACGATGGGGGTCATACGACAGGCGGAGAAGTCTTCGGATTCGCCGATGACCTTGCTGTGGTTGTTGAAGGGAATTCAAAGTCCGGAAGTCGGTGGACGTCGATGTTCGGACCAACGAGGTAGTGAAATCGATCCGGAGATGGTTGACATGCATGGGTCTGCAGCTCGTTAATCATAAGACACTGGTCGCGCTCGTGACCAGCATGAAAAATAGGGAGTCAATAACGCTTGCAGTTGAAAATATGCAAGATAAGTTTAGTCCCAGCTCTCCGGTATCTTAGAGTGAGGGTTGACTCTAGTGTAAAGGCGGCGAACTTGGCTGGAACACTGAAGACTCATGCCGAATCTAGGAAGCCCAAGGCAGGAACACTGCCGGCTTTTGGCCGGGGTAGTGAATTCAGTGCTACTTTACGTAACCAGGCTACGACGGTAGCGAGCTATGCGCGCAAGGTCAGTGCTGTGCAAAGCTGTATATTGCTGTGCGTTGTAAGTGGTTATTGTACAGTTTCCTACGAGATTGTATGCGTAGTAGCTGGCGAATCCCGATGGAGCTAATGGCTGATGAAAGATCAAGAATCTACCAACGCAAGCGAGCTGCTGAGCAGCAGTATATTCATGCATTGGCCATTCAAAAGAGCGAAAGCGTGTCCGTTATTACAGAGGTCACCTGAGACCATCTTTTTGTTGTGCATTGAGATTCCGCTCATTTTATTTACATTCTTACTCGTGGAAAATTATGTGCACCCACATAGACCCCTGCATGTGTGGGTAAGGCTAAGGTACACTGTGAGGTTGCCAGGTATGCCGGAGCTTAGTTTGATATACCATTAGGGCGATGTCATTCACTACATCAGCAAGGGTTACTTTACACTTTACAGGTAGCCAATAGTAGTGAGTGTGCGTCTTGAGTAGATGAGTGAGAGTAGTATGAGCTAGAGGTACGGTGGGATTGCTAAACCCATCAGCTGCTCACTTCAGCTGCCTCCGCCGGAAAAACCGGTTAATGTTTTTGGCTAAAACTGCGTACACTAGTTATTGTAAATTAGAGTCCGCCATTTTGAAACGGAAATGAATGAGGAAAAATCTTACATACGTCGTTTGTGCTTTATACCTCCGTACCAAATTGCAAAACAATTGGTCATTGCGCTTGGCCAAAACTATGTAACCAACACACGAGTTAATGACTGTTGTTTAACGGTCGAGTTGAAAAGAGATCTCGCTTCGCTCAGCTAACTAATGTATCGTCGTTGTAATTTCAAAATAAATAATTTTACAGTTTTTTTATTTACTTGTTTCAAAATGGTGATGTAAAATATTTGTAAGTATTGTAAATACCTCGTAAGTAATTATACAAAGCTGCCGAAATAAGCAGGAAGTTATAAGGGGACAGATGCGAAGATGAGTATAGTAAGTTTTGTGAGTGGTATAAAATTGACAATGTTACGCCTGGTCAGGTTACTGGCAAAGTGTACCAGTAACACTATACCGATCTATGGTGGTGTAGCAGATATATCAATCTGTCAAGATAAGTTAAAAGAGACGAAACTACTTCCTGGGGTAAATTTTTATAATTTAAAACTAAGAGAAAAAAGTTGATGTTCATAATTTTCCAAAAACTATTGTGTCTGGTGGTTATCAACTTGAAAAAGTTAATTACAAATTTATACTTCGAGAAATATAACATTTCATAACCTTACCGTACTTCGGGGACTTTGAAAAAACCTACTTCCGCTGCTTAACTGAAATATTTTTTCAATACAACCTTAGTCTAGTTAATTTTCATTCTTAGCTTTCCTGTATGACCATTGTATTTCCAGTCGCCTACAGGCTGTACCAGACATGCAGACAGATCAGGACATGCAGGTGACAAGTAATTACACGCAGAGCTGCATTCCACACCACAGCTCATAATTAATCACGTGATGTACTTGTGTATTTAAAGGTACTTCAGTATTAAAGGTCTGCACTCTTTTATAGTGACGTTGGGTTAGTCGATTAGAAAAAATAATTTTGGTTGGCTTCAACCGACAAAATTCGTTCAACAGTTTTAAAATGGCGGTAATTACAAATCCTTAAAAAATTCATAAATTTACCGTCGTTATCAGTGTTGAAACGTGCACGATTAGGTTTTTGAATTTTTGAAATACGATGAAATTGAGACATTTAATTTGTACGGCGGTCAGGGTTCATTTTCGTATTTTCAATGCAAGTTGAAATTTTAAAATCTTAATATATGCAGATTTCAACACTGATTATGACAGTGAAATCAGAGTTTCAAAAAGAGAGTATGATAGAAAAATTTCTTCTGTAAATTCATTTCCTTCACGTCAGCGAGACAGCTGCGTGCCGGTACAATTTAATTATCCCTGAATATTTTAGAACGTTTATGACAAAACATAGGCAACGCTGTACTGTACCATTAAGCTAACAACGAACTAAATTAATAACGTTTAATAGTGTTTGTGTGTAAACAAAGTAGCACTGTTTTATAAATGGCGTCAACATTATCTACGTTATTACACAGTTTATTTTGACAATAGCTAAACATGTAAATATAAATATATATTGTGTAATTTATGTAAACACGTAACCTATAAAATGTATTATAAAATAACATTAACCTAATACAGTTGTGACGCAAGCATATCGGTCATCTATAAAATAAACACCTGACATTACGTTAACTGGGAATTGCAATTTAAATATAACATTGTAATAAATTCGTACAGTAAACACAAACCGATATTTGTGATTGTCATCACAGTTTCACACATTACTACTTACTTTTAAATAAGCTGAAATTGTGTGTGTGTGTGTTTCCGATTTTTGGTCCGATTTGATTCAAACTTTGAACAAAAATTGATTACGATAATAGCTTAAACGAGTTCGTTAACTAGCAAATTTCGTCTAACAGTTTTAAGATAGCGGCTATTTCAAATTATTAGAAATTCATCACTTTTTTGTCTTAATTTTTTCTAATCCAATTTCACCGTCGTAATCAGCGTTACAAACTGCATAAATTAACATTTTAAATTTTCGGTATCCGTTGAAAGTTAGAAATAGAATTTGAAGGCGGACAGGGTTCATTTTCGTATTTTCAATGTAATTTCGATTTCTAAAATGTTAACATAAACTGAATTCAAAATTTATTGGAATATTAAAATTTCAATTTCAAAAAGGGTAAGATAAAGAAAAATATTTTAAAAATCTACTTCTATTACGTCATCAAGACAGCTCCTATAACCATTACTCTAATATTTAATAATTCATAATTTTGCACAAGTATTTAGTAACACAATTTTTAAAATGCAGCATATTTTGTAAAAATATCATTGTATAACAATGAATATTAACAAACATATCCTGATACCCAACAACGATTATTTTTCAATTATTTATTCTAAAGAATGAGATATAAGAACACATATCCGTCCCTCTGACGTGATAGAAGCCTATTGCAAAATGTTACCTTAAATTTAAGTTTTTTTTAAAAGTCTGATTTCATCATCGAAACCAGCATTAAAATCTGCGATTATCAGCGTTTTAAACTTTCAGATTGCATTTAAAATACGAAAATGGACCCTGAACGCCGTCAAATTAAATTTCTCAATTTTGACAATTTAAAATGCCAACTTACGCAGTAACTAATAAATTTTATTAGAATCAGATTAAATTTGCACCAAAACACACACACACACACACACACACACACACACACACACACACACACACACACATTTATATACAAATATTTTAACGACCCCCCAAAAGAGGGATCTACAAGTCAAGATAGACGCTTATTTTCCACAATCGCAGCTATAACAGGTCATTTTCTAATAGAAATTCTCTAATGTAAATTTAACGCGAAAATATACTGCAATATTCTTACAGCTTTGTAACGTTCCAGTAAAAAGCTCAAAAAAACACGTCCAATTTACAAAAAAACACACTCTACTATTTTTACTTTAATACGAACTGGATACAGTATAATCTTCTTTCACAATTTCACTGTAAATTTTAAAATTACCTCTAGCTTCGAAACATTTTAATTGAAGTCTGGTTGTTGCCCCATGCAATATCCGGGGCCGTCGTTTTACACCCGGCTCCCGCAAGGATAATCCGCTTCTCTTTGAAGCGTTCATTTTTCAATACTGTGTCCTTTTTTGCTAAACTGCTCGTCGCTTGTATGAACTCTTCTTTGATTATAAAAACTATTAATAACTTTGAATTAACGACTGTAGTGAACGTACGCCTCGGGCAAAGCTTCGCTGAGATAGTTTGTGCACAGAAAGGTTTTATATAAGTTACAGAGTACATAATTATTTACACGATTGAGTATTATTTACTCCATTTCTGTATATTTACGATCAGCTGATAATTGTAGACCGTGTCTTTATACAGAGTGTCCTAAAATAAAACCGACATTTTTTAGATTTAATTGGTAATTACACTGGATGTGGTGACCACTAGTACTGGATCAAATGGTCTGTTGTGCAGCTAAGCATCGTGAGTACTAGTAAAAATGAGTTTGAGCTTTATACCAACTCGTTCAGGAGGAGGTCCTGCTAGCAAGAGCCAAACCATCACAGATTGAGTGAATTGCAGTTTCCATCTATCCTGCTTAGTTTCTCTGTGGTAAACTTGTTCACAAGCATCGTGACACCACAGTGCCTTCTGCGTTACACTATTGCATATAAATGGGACCAGAAGTACAGCTATCATTATAAAAAGCGTGTTCGATATTATCGGTTAAAGCCCTAGTAATTGGATTATATGCAGCTACGAAGGCTATAAGCTGCAAGGAGAGATGGGAGAACCATTTGAGAAAGTATACCACCGGATATTACCCCATGGCTATCTACTCGTATTTATCCAACAGAGCTGAAGTGAGCAGATGATAGGTTTAGCGATCTCACCGTACTTCTAGCTCAAATTACCCTTACTCACCTACTCAAAACACACACACACACACACACACACACACACACACACACACACACACACACACACACACACACACACACACACACACACATTCACTACTCTACACAACCTGGCTAACTCTAAAGTTTCCATACATTAAAATTCCGAAAGAAGCTAGCGAAAATAAAAGTTCACCCGCATGTAAGATTAGATGAAGACTAAAGATCATACCGAATTTAGAGTCCGCATACCATCCACTAAGCTCCCCTTTAGTCGCACAGGTTTCAGCGTGTATAGGTGTGTGATACATTCGTGTCTTACGCTTCAGTTGAATGTGCAGCCTCCACAGGAAGTTCAGTATCGTTGGCCACTGTGCACTGTACAAGTCGGGCGCACCGGCTGGAGCTGATTGTGCGTGACCACTGTCCGTTGAACTCTTAGCGCAACTCCGGTGCGACCGCCATTTTTATTAGTGTTTTATTAATTTGCGTTTTGGCCCCAAGGAGCACATGAGACAGCGGCCATTTCGTGTTATGTTGCAAGCAGCAGTCCCAGTTTAGTTAAAATACCGGTGTAGTGAACTCCCATATAATAAGTAGTGATTTACATTTTGTGCGTGTACTTCCTGCCTCTTTAATGTTGCAGTGATGGTGCGATTTGGTTAGGTTTTCGTTTGCGTTACAGCTAATAAAAGCTGACAACCCAATTTATATGTTAACGGCTGTCCTGGAAGGAACAAAGATATTAAAAATCCACGTCTCGCGACCCAAATTTGCGGCACTGTTGCAGCAGTTAGTAGCAGAGCGTGGTTACGATTCACGGACCTCTGGGTTATGGGCTGTAACACCGGTCATCCACCCCACACACTCTCTACAGGAATGTGTGATACGAAATAATGTGCACACTATTCACAGAACAAGGAACTGTCATACTTCACCTTCTTCTTATTCCTTAGCGTTCATACTTTAATATAAACGTGGGATCAGCGTTAACGGCAGTAACTGATAACCTTGATTGCGCAGTTTAGAGATGCAGTAGATTGACAGATGCTTTAGCCATATAGACCACTGAGAACTACTTATCAAAGTAAATAACTAGTTTAAAAAAAATAATCAACTTGTTCTAATAGTCAGTTTCAAAATGGCGGTAATTTTAAAACCGTCAAGAAGATCGAACTATCAGTACTGTGGTAGAAAGCAGACAGCACAGCACTACCATGTAACACAAACTTGTTAACAGCACTACTTAAAGTAAATAAACAAAAGGGCGCAACAAGA
>CM040189.1:44987182-45132182 GCA_022606455.1 Callitettix versicolor
TCGTTTATTCTGAGCCAACGTTTAACGTCGTCCAGCAAATTTGATCAGTGTTGTGTTTTTCTGAACTTAGAGGCAAATCTCGTTATTACTTTTTCCAGGAACAATGCTTTCTAAGCCATATGCTATTTTCTAAATCTTGAAGCCATTTCTTACTTTGTATACTTTGCAGTCATTTGATACGGACCTCGTCAGGCACCTTATCCGCCCGTGTCGGCCTCGTGAGTCCGTCCTTCTGTGCCGTACCCATTGCCTGTTTTTCCTCTTCATTGATTCGTCTGCTCCCTCCTCTGTTCAAAGGATACCCTTACTTATTTTCGAGCCCTTTAACTGACTCGGACAAATTACCTTTCCTTATCCACTTTTTGATCCGCTCCGTATCGATATCGCCCGATACTATTCACATCTGAGAGGCATTCTCCTATCTACGACCCAGTGTTCGCTATGAAACCAACATCCCGCACAGATATGGAACACTTTATCAAAATCCAATTTTCCGTTACGTCTATTCACGTAAGTCAAAATTTCTTTTAACTTCTGTTGATACCATTGTGCTCACAAACGTGAGATAGTTACCTTTTTCTGTTTACTTAGTAACTCCTTACTTTAGGAAATATATCAGCTTCTTGATCTAACTTTAAAGTATATGTTATGTAAACTTTAACTTTAATAGTTATGTAAAACCGCATTACAAATCAAACATCCGGGCAATTTCCTAAACAATACTTTCAAAGTATGTACACTTTTGTAAAAACATGTAAATAAGGAGTTACTTTGAATTAAGGAGATTTATAAAACATTAACCCTAATCCCCTTTCCGCCCTCTTGTAAAATATTACAGCTCGCTTAAAATTAATGTCATCTTGTTAAGCCAAGAATATTTTAAAAGTATTAAATACTTGAACAATGAAATTCGACTATTATTAAAGTATTTAAGATTAAAGGTTTACTGCTTTTTCAATGAAATACATAAACGTACTTTATATTCTGGTTTTTATTTTCTGGTCCAATATTAATCTTGTACTTATTAAAGTTTACAAAAGGCTAGGACACGTATATGTTTACTTTTTATGAAAATGCTTCTTTTTCGTTTTCAGTAGAATTAAATTTAGATCAAATGGCTGAACAAATATTATTCATTTTTTTTTATTTTACCAGTACAGTAGTTCTTTTTCTTCTTATTAAGAACTCAAACTTTAAAGAAACCATTTTTAGCAAAGTTTTCAAAATGTTCTCTAAAAATGCTCTAACGTTTTTAATTAAATTTATATATAAATCAAATTAGGTATTTTAAGGACTAAACAAAACGTAACACAGTGAACAGAAAAATCACCAGAGAACCGTAAAATATAAACAAAACTATTTTTTTCAAAATTGATTAATTTTGTTTTAGCTTCACAGTGGACACGTTCAGCCCATTAAAAAAAACAAATTTTACGTAAAAGTGTCCTTGTAATGAGTAGGCTTATTTTTTCGTACTTAAATAAAACTCTATATTCCATTCCATATTGCTTGAGTGTAGTCGTAAACACAGATAAGGAACGTTTCGTCCTAACGTATCCCTAACACTATTCGAGCCTATCTAATAAGCTTATGAAAAAGCTGAGTTATCGGTATTCTGTTCTTGGTATGACAATGACGTAATTTTTTCGGTTTTTTTTTTTTTTTATGTTTAACTATTGTGCACACTTGGGCTAATGCAGACGTTGGGATGATTTATAGCGTATGAAAATGCCAAGCCCTCGCCGGGAATCGAACCCGGGTCCTCGGGGTGAAAGCCTAGTACGCTATCCATTAGACCATCGGGGGAGTAGTCACGCCGTCGTACAGTATTTATAGTCCATTCATTTAGTAAACGGCCTGCGCGAGAATTTCTCGCGCATGCAGGAGAATTCCCCTCAAACTCCTCCAACAGTTCAATAACACAGAGTCGCCCAATTTGAGTCTACAAACTGTTATTACTCAGCGATAGTGAAGGAAAATTAGGGAGTAAAGATTTTACCTCTCTCTCGCACATTTTCTCTCTGTCCCACTGGCGATCTTATGAGGCCGTTTTCTAAGCGCCTGACCTATAGTCACCAGTCACTTAGAATGTACAATATTAACTTTGAATTTAGAATACAGGTTAAAAAAATATTAGATATGGTTTGTGCTATCTTTAAAAGTCGAATAGCCATCGATTTGGTTGACTCATTGTTGATTATAGACTCTATGCTGATCAGTAAATTACCATTATCTATTTCGTACTTTCAGACAAAGATACTGCAACTGAATATATTAAACCACGGCCACTAATAATGCACATCGTAAATTACACATGTAGTTTCTTTATGGAGGTTTTAATACGTACGTAACTTTAAACTTTTACTCCCTGAGTCAACAAGAATTGTTTTTCGAAATAATATTACCTACGTGTACGTACGCAAGCTGATATTTATCAGTCCGTAAGTCAGTTATGAAGACAGGGCTGTTTTTTTAAAAAAATATTTTGCCTGTTCAAGTTCAGTAACACTTGTTGTTGTCTGCCCAAATTATTAAGGCTTAATTCAATATAACTCTAATTTCAAAACGCAAAGCAAGCATCTAATTGAAGCTTCCCACTGCTTGTTTTTTTTTACTCATGAATAGACTTTCCAGAAACAAAAGATTTTCTTTCAACAGCCATACAGGATCCAGGATCCCCCTTGTACGCTGTACGCTAATCCAGAGATGAAAAGGAATAATTGGTCTGCCCGGCTACCGTTTCAAAGGTAAAGTAGATTCTCTTAAATTACATTTCTAAATGAAAAAAAAACACCCTAAAAAACGAATTTGAGCTATTGGGCTAAAATAAAAATATCGTAAAAATTAAAATTGGACTCTTTGATGAATTTAAAGATTAGTTTCACCGAGCAAATAACATTTACTGTAGTTCATTTAACGCTTTTGTTATTTAATAGGTATAATGCTTTAGGGTTGGTTGTGATGTTGAATTTTGCCCGTGGCGTATTGCGAGTGCAAAAATTTATATTGGTAGTTATAGTAAAAGATCAATTGTTTTATTATTATTCGTAACGATCAGCTGATTTCATTAAACAGCTGATTGGTTATACGTTTTAGGTTATTTTGTTAAAAACTAGCTATGGTACTTATAGTAAAAGATCAATTGTTTTATATTATTTCGTAACGATCAGCTGATTTCATTGAAGAGGTCGTTTTAGTTTTAAGTTAGGCACTTCGAAACTAAAGTTTATACACAAATAGAAACGCCGTGTATTGCTTCCATATAAATACGTGACCAGAATAAACAATAATAACATCATGAAAATTCCCTCTTTAAGAAACAATTTAGAAACAGAAGATGTTACGGCCTACTTTCTCACATATTAACATGTATCATGTTTTAGGGCTGGTTGTGATGTTGGATTAAGCAGGACGCGCGGTGCGAGGAACATGTTTATATTGGTACAGTATATAAGAGTATATTTTTCGCGTCGCAAGTCATTAAATTCATTATAAATAAAAATTACTGTTTCTATCCAACATTGAAAAGGAAACCTTGCGTGCGTGATAACCACGGAAACTTCGAAGAAGTTTGACCGATTTAAGTATATGAAATGAATCATTAATTTAATTTTGGTAGTTATATTTAAAGATCAGCTGTTTTATACTACTTCGTAAAGATCAGCTGATTTCATTGAACAGTTTATCTATGGATTAGACTATAGGCTAATTAGTTTTAGGTGATGTTGTTAAAAACTAGCTATGTTAATTTGTCGTTTATATTATTCGTAACGATTAGCTGGTAGGTAATTTCATTGAACATCTGATAGGCTGATAAGTTTCAGGTTTCGTAGATGAAAACTTTGACAAATTATTGAAATTAAAATAAAAAAAGGGAAAACATGATAAATGATTTTTATTTTTGGTTCAATAACAGACATTTTTATGTAATCAATGAACAGACCTGAAAATCAAAAAATACTGAATAATGAAACAAATATAAATGTATATAAATATAAATATAAAGAGAAAAAAGGATTTAAGAATTGAGGGATACATGTAAGAATCCAAAGGGTGACACAGATATTTTTTGTTCTTGATTACATCGTGTGAAAAATCAACGATAAACTGATTCCAAGAAATGAGTTCCAAAAATGTAATTTTCGTTCAGTAATTTTCAAATACGGTTGTATAATACCAAGACCTATATTTACCTTTTTCGAAAAGGAAGTAACAAATAACAATGCAATATCCGGGTTGTTTCCCTCGCCTTTACTTCCTTTTCATCCCCCTTCGAGGATTTTAACCCCTGTTTACTTTACTGTAAAGCAGTTGAGCCGAGGCCCGCTAAATTACATTTTTATATTTCTGACTAGAGTGGGGCTGGAAATGCTACATCTTGTTATTATAAAATTAATTATTGTTTCCTACCTTACAGTCTTTGTTGACTTGAATTTCGGCTAAAGTGTACAAAGCGAAAGATTTTTTATATCCGTAGGCTAAATTAACTGAAATCAAGATATTATATAAAATTTAATTCTATTTAAAATAATTAAATTTAATTATTTTATTATATAATATTTCAAATTATCCGACGTTTTGCTAAAATCTTATCTGGCATTTTCAAGGTAGTTCTCGCTCCAAATCTGAAGTCAAACTGAATAAAGCCAAAACCTTTTTGTTCTTTTATAACCTTCGTTTTTTTTAAGGCAAAAAGCACATTGAGGTTATTATCGCCTCCATAAATGTAAATATGAGAGTACAGTGTTAAAGTCGTAAGTGTAGTGTTGCAAGTGTAAGTGTGTTAGACTCGGGTACTGCGAGGGACGTCTAAATCCTCTTAATAGGTGCAGCTAGTCTGCACCCCCCTGCGGAGATCGAAAAAGAAGAAAAAGGTGAACTCTGGTAGGTATTTACCTACTCTTTGGAGGACTGCTCTCAATCGTGTCCGACCTATGTGCACAATATTACAAAGATCATTGCCAATTTCCCTTCTTTCAGCTTAAAACGATCTCCGACGTCTTTTGATTCCTAGCTTCCATTTTTCTCTGTTATTCCACAGATCTTGATCAAACACCCACTAACTCATTTCCTTATCCTTCTGTCCAACTAAATCTCGGTCTTACTCTTTTTTTGCGACCCTGTGGTTTCCTATATAAACTTTGTTTGAGAAATCGATTTTCGTCCATCCTTTGGACATGATCAAACTATCAAAGTTGTTTTGTCTTGGTGTCTTCTACAACGGTATGCTTCAGATTGATGATTTCATGGATTCTTATCTTTCTTATCTTTTCCCGTTTGGACCGACCTGCAGCTCCTCGCCAATAGTCCATTTCTGTAGTTATTTAAAATGTTAAATAAAATTTAAAATAAAATAAAAAATAAAATTTTAAAATAAGTATAGATATAGTTTTTGAAGATGAAGGTTCTCCGAAACGCGTCAACGAAAGTAGAATTGACGAAGCTAGGGAAGGCAGATCATTATACTGAACATAGTGATAATAATCTTAGCAGAAAATAAGAAGAATATAAAAATATTTTAAAATGTTATTTAATGTTTTTTTACTGTTTGTCCACCGACAAAAGATATTTTTCTATTTTTTGTTTCAGTGACAATACTTTACATATAATTATATGAGATTATAATTTTTATAATTGTATTACATAATCTATGTTTATTAATTTTTGATATGTTGATCCCACATGATGCTGTTCAGTATCCTTATTGCTCTACTTGCCAACGTGTTTCGTTCTTTTATCGCTGTGTCCCAGAGTCCACCACTAATTGACTTTCCGTTCTCTCAGAGGCTGGCTTTTAGGTTTTTTAACAATAAAGTTTTTCAGAGTATTAGTGAGTTAGTACCTAGTACCTCAATCTCCGACTTGAAGGACCAGGGTTTGATTTCGGAGTATCCTTCTCCTAGATTAGTTGTTTTCTCTACAGCTAGGACTACCCTCCAGCCCAACGGGTGGTATTTTATTTCCCACCTAATCTTCGGCATGCCGGTTAGAGCTTTCCCCTATCCGCCATCTGGGGACGAGCTCTCTAGAAGTCAGGCTCCCCTGAAAGCCATGCCAATTTCACTGGACCTAATTAACCAGGCTATTGTACGTAATGGCGTATCGATCTACATCAATTTCTAAGCCGGCCAAGTCTTAAGAAATATTAATGGACAAAAAAGCACGGACAAGTTACTGGGCACCAAAATTTTTCTACCAAATTTGAATCAAACCAGACCTAAATTGTGAACGTGACCCTACTAAAACACAAACATACATTTATAAATGAAATGTTAAACGATTCCTCAAAAAAACTCATTTCTATTATTGAAAAAAAAATGGCAATCACATATCATGTTTTCTCTTTCTTCTATTTTAATTAGGACAATTTGTTCGAAAACAAGACAAATTAACATAGATTTAACAACATAACCTGAAGTTATTATAGCCCATCAGCTGTTCAATAAAATCAGCTGATCATTACGAATTTTAGGTTGATCATTTGTAGATTTGTTAATAAAACAACTGATCTTTTACTATAACCATCGTAACTAGTTTTTAACAACATAACCTAAAACTTATTATAGCCTATCAGCTGTTCAATGAAATCAGCTGGTTGTTACAAATTTATATAGAACGACTGATCTTTTACTATAAGTACCAATATAAATTTATTCACTCGCATCACGCGACGCGCAAAATCCAACATCATAACCAGCCATAAAACATGATACATATAAAAATGGTTAAGAGTTAGAAGACAGAATCGCCTCTCACTTGAAGGTCTTATCACAGCCGCCGCCTCAATAGCTGCTGAGCAATAAATTGTTGAGAATCAATCCTGAGCAATAAATTCAAAACAAAATTTAAAATCAAAAGTGTCGTACGAGATTACAGTATAAGTGTTCAAAAGTTAGATATGTAGAAATTCAATTATATAACAAACTATGATCTAACAAAGGTAGCAAACAAAAGTAAAACAAAATAAAGTTGGCTATAGAAAGGACAGTTTGAAGCGAACAAAGTGTTTCAAGAGCTTTTAATTTAGAAGAGTCTTTATTCCAGGTTTCTGCACGACGTAATATCCGCCATAGAACCGCTGCGGTGTTTTATCCTTACAAAGAAAAGGGGGAGCCGCTTTGAGCGTTCAAATTTTTGTTTAAATATTGCACAAGCTTTAGGTTTACAATTGGGGATCAAATTGCAACTACATGCGTGGAAATATTCCTGTAATAATACAGACTTTAATAAATGATGTTTGAATTTACAATCGTTTTGTTGTGTATAATTTAAACATTGCCATTGGATATTGAGGTTGGACTAGTAATCACAATAACACCCAGACACGGAACCTTCAAACGAACGCCTTTCTCGTCATCTGTATCACAATTTCACTCGTCTTCAAAACTTCTATGTATACATATTTACATTACATTACATTACATTATATTTACATATTTGTTTTATATTAATTCGTGACCATCAGCTGATTTTCATAAACAGTTGATAGGCTATAAGTTTTAGGTTATGTTGTTAAAAACTAGCTATAGTAGTTATAGTAAAATATCAGCTGTTTTATATTAATTCGTATCGATCAGCTTATTTCATTGAACAGCTGATAGGCTATAATGAGGTTCATATTATGTTGTTAAAAACTAGCTATGTTACAGTATAAGATCAGCTGTTTTATATTAATCCATAACGATCAACCTATTTATATTAATTCGTATCGATCAGCTGATTTCATTGAACAGCTGATAGCCTATAATGAAGTTCATATTATGTTGTTAAAAACTAGCTATGTTACAGTATAAGATCAGTTTTTTTATATAAATGCGTAACGATCAGCTGATTTCGTTGAACAGCTGATATGCTATAATACGTTTTAGGTTATGTTGTTAAGAAATAGCTACGTTAATTTGTTGTGTTTTCGAACATTAATTAACAAATTATCTGAAATTTAATTAAATCAACTGTTCAATGAAATCAGCTGAAAATTAATATAAAACCACTGATCTTTTACTAAACATATTTATCATGATTTTTTATGAGAAAACATGATTTTTATTTTTGAATCAATAACAGAAATTGTTTTTTTATATATTTTTTATTTCAATAGCTTTTCTAATAAGTATGCCTTATAATTTTCCAAGCTAGCTATCTGCTTAATGTATGTTTTCAAAATTTACCTGATAGAATCTTTTAAAAATAATTCGATCAAAAAAACTCCCTGTCTTCCAAGTCAGAAAGTGGATGTTATTGATTTTAAAACATCTAGTGGCATTCAATAACACATAGTCGAATGAATCTATATATTACTCAGCAGCTCCTGAATTACAAAAAACCTTTGACTCTATGTAAGTTTTTGACTTTATATGTAAAAGAGTGGATATTACGACAAATCAAAACGACTTCAGCCTTGACTAGATATTGATATGCCGGACAAGTGGTATTTAAAAAAAATGTCCGTTATTAAACCAAAAATTAAAATCATACATAATGTTTTGTCTTTTTCTTTATTTTAATTACTATAATTTTTTTCGAAAACACGACAAATTAACAGCTTGTTTTCAAAAATATAATCTGAAATTTATTATTAGCCTATCAGCTGTTCAATGAAATCAGCTGATTGTTACGAATTAATATAAAACCAATTGATCTTTTTACTATTACATATTTATCAAAATTAAATTAACGATTCATTTTATATATTTAAATCGGTAAAACTTCTTGTAGTTTCCGTAGTGTAGTGGTTGTACCGTGCGCTTCACACGCGTAAGGTCCCTGATTCGATCCTGGGCGAAAACACAGGAAATTGTATTTATAATTAATTTAATATGAGACTTGCGACGCGCAAAATATTCTATTATATGTATCTATATAAATTTGTGCACTAGCATCATGCGAAATCCAACATCACAACCGGACCTAAAACACGAAGCGTATTAATAGCCTACACGTGTCACTTTTCCACATAATAAAAAAAAATACAAAATGGGCTGGCTTTAGGTCCGCAATAGTATCAGTGCAGAACAAAGAGAACAAACAAATAAAAATGGCGACTACGAACACTCAAAAACTCTATAGTCGGGGACGAATTTTGATTGGTCGTTAAGAACTGTAATTTCCATACAATAAATTATCTGCGAAGAAATTACTTATACAGCACATCAAGATGAAATTGAACAGTCAGTAAAACTTCAAAACTAGAAAACATCAGAAACTTCCTGTTAACGGCAGAGCAGAATTAAATTAAAGCTAAACAACTTAACTCTGGAACTGTCGCACGGCGTCAAAAGGACCGCAGAGTTTTTAAATTTTGATATAGCGCTGTTATTTTTTAATAGACGTAGCTTTCCATCTTGCTTATCTCTCACCACTGTCTCTACATTCCAGTGCTAGACTGGTGTTTAGTTTGAATTGCTATTTTCGAGACAGTAGACGTATCTTTGTGAGGTGCGGTCATTTTGACCCCACACGAACATTTGTGTACTTTTTTGTGCGGTCTTTTTAGTGTCACGTGACCATTTATGTTGTAAATATTTTAGTTCTAATATTATGTATTTATTAAGTTTTTCGTTAGTAATTTCATTTAGTTATTACTGAATACGGTTCGGTACTTATTGTGCATTTTTTTTGACTTTATAAGACAATATATATTTTAGTTGTAAATATTATTGTTTCTACTACATTTTTGTGTAAGTAATTTCGTTTTAATTCCATTATGGATGAAAGGGAACATGAAAGAATCTTAAGCTCTTTCTTGAGTGTAGGTAAAGAAGACAAAGATAAAGAACGAGTCGCGCATGCAACAAGAGAAAATTTAAGAAGACAGTTGTTTGGCCCAGATATCGGAAACACTTAAGACGCCTATTATATTATTGAACGTACAGGAACAGATATATCCGAAGAAGAGTGTTCATTAGTGAATATGATACGAATGCAGAGGCTTGACTTTAGGACTTAGAGAAGGAAGTAATAATTTAGTGCTTTGAAAGTGAAAATGAGAATTTTATTTTAGACAAGGACATAGTTATAAAGTGGTTCGTACACATGGAAAAAAGAAATTTACGTGGAAGAATTCGTCGCCACATCATATAAAGAGAGATAATCGGTGTGCGCCTTCCCTATCCGGGGAATAATATTCAAATATTATTAAATATTATTTTTTTTTGTTTTGATAAATATAATATTATTAACAATAAATATTTGTTGTATTTTGTTTTGGTACTTTTACCGTTTTGTGGAGACGCGCAATAGCAATATATGTTATGCAACACAGCAGATGATTAAAACGTATTTCTCAAGTAAATATAATGTATTTGTATGTAATAAATATTTAAAAGTTTTTACATGTTGGTTTATTACTTCAACATCACTTAAGGACATAAGAATACAAAATGCGGTCATTTTGACGCCGTGCGACCACTTGTGTAACATATTACTGCGCGCCTAGTCCAGGGTTAAGGAAAACAAATTCTTGATTTTGAAAAAAAATATTGATCGAGAGACGCTGAAGCTGCAAATATGAAAGCCACGATCGACACTGTATCTCTAAATATAAAAATTCTGATATTTTTAACTCACTTTTATATTTTCCACCGCTTACATTATACAGAAAATGAGAGTAAATTCAATATACGTTGAAAGCACTTTTAGAAGAAATATTTTAATGCAGTGGGAAAGCCATTAGACAGCGTGTGTGAGGTAAAGATGTTACAGAGTGCATCGAACAACGTACAGTGTAACCGCATCCATTAGTGGCAAGTTTTGTTCTGATGTCAACGTACGATGCCATTTCCCAGATACAAAAGATTATTTAAACAACATCAATCGAAACTAATGTATTGTTTCGATCTTTCATAAACGTTGACTCATTAAACCTGTTAATTTATTTTTAGATTAGATTAGAATTGTTGTTAGAGATTACGGTGTTCGGTGGCCTTGAGCACCATTACCAACGGATCTATTGTGCAACTAAGTCTCTCAGGAACTAGTTCAGTAGATTGGTTCCCTCGATGAGTTTTAGTCGTCCGCTAACTAGATCATTCTGTTGTAGTCTCCGGGAGATATAGAAGTCCAGGCGTTTACCAGGCACTTTTCCAGTTCGGAATGCTTGTTGTTTACAGTTGGCAGGAGTCCTCACATTTCCTCCCGAGCAAGTTGTGGTGTCTTGTAGAGTTGTAGATGTTGGTAGGCTGCGGGTAGTTGTTCTGTCCTCGATGATCTGCCGAACAACTCGACATGTATTTATTTTTTTGCGTACCATAATTTCTCAGAATTCCATTGTTAGAACTAGAGAAAGAACGCACCAATCAGAATGAAGCTATTGTGTATGGGAGATACGAAATGAAGCGCCCGCAGTAATGCCTGAGTAGAAATGTATTAATCTAGTGTATTATAGATCCGAGATACGTGTGCAGTGCAAACTAATCGGAAGTGAGTATTGGTTGACGGGAGTGAACTAGGTTTCGCAGGCTTAGGCTATTTCAAAGCCGGGAGATAAGTTCGTGGATTTTTTGCGTGGTTTTTACTTGTTATTAAGCGAAACTAGGTTGTACTAACTTAGTTCCTAGTTGCTTACGCTATGACCATTCGATCCTTGTCGTCCTGGAAATCAATCACCCTTCGCCTTCTGCTGGCAAGAGTCTCACAATCATAGATTATATAACTTGCAGTTTTCTTATCCATCCTTTTATCCTAAACATATTTCTCTCGTAGTAAATTCTTACCGTGTTCAGTTGAACCTCATCAAACAATGTCCTGCAATAAATCCCGTAATTGTTTCATAGAAGCTGCCCTTTACACACGCTCCTATAGCTCTTTTAGCAGGTTATTGAGAGAGTTAACAGCAACTTTGACAAATTTGTTTAAAATGTTTCAAGCAATATACGGAAAGAAAAAACACTTTTTTACTACAAAAACGAGAAAAAAGACTCGAGGTTGCCTTTCTCACGGCTACCATAAAAATATAAAGGCAATACAGCAGGCAAGTGAAAAAAGCAACACGAAGTAAAACAGAAAGTAAATGCAGAAGAGAAGAGTGACAAATGTTTTGGGGTAATTGAAGCGACACTGCAAGGTATAAAGCTTTACGACTCCAGCTAGGCATTGCCAAAAAGAAGAGATAAATTTGCAAACTGTCTCTACCCGCGAACATTAAAAATCGATTTAAGCGATACAAATCTAATTTAGAGTTTTATAATTTACCCGCTAGAGTTGCTAGTGTCGTCCTCGAAACGATTTGTTTTATCTGGAAATTAAAGTTTAATAAAACCAGTATTTCTTAAGGTATTTCACTTGTATTATATACAATAAATGATGCAAAGGCTCTTGTATAAAATAAATTAACATTTTGAACATTCAATTTAATTTGTTGTCGTCAAATTTAATTTCTTAATTTCTACAGATTTGAAACTTCAAGATGCTAATCAATCAATCCGTCAAACAATTAATTAACGGACGTTACAAAAAGAAATTAAGAAAATGAAATTATAGCCCCAACAGTAGAATAACGACGCCTTTTTGCCGAACACCGTCAGTGTCTGATTAAGCTCTTTGTGTCATCAAAAGCCAATTTGCCAACGCGAAATTAACTTCCTTCAGATTGTCCCCTAATGACAGTCGCACGTGTCTGCTTCCAAGTTCGCGGTGTTACACGGCAAGCCGAGACATTTCAAAATCAAAACTGTTTATGTACAGCATTAACAGTCGCAAAACGACCGGCTGAAATTACAGTGTACGTCCTTGAAAATACAACTACTTTGGAATGGAAGCAGTTGTTGTAGAAACAGAACCTTTGCACAGTTTCTAAATCGCATTTATATACTCGTATATGTAAAAACCTAAAACTACATAAACTTACCTTCTCGAATTTTCAAAATCAGTAGTAAAAAATTTAATTTGACGCCAATCAGAATCATTTTCCATTTTCGATTTTAAAGTTTGAAACTATATTAAGTGCAGATTTTAATGTTGCATCGTGATGGTAAAATCAGAGTTAAAAAAAAAAAAACAGGGTAAAAGATTATTACTAAATTTTAATGGACACCGTAATCATGTTTTTTCTCGCAAAGAATGTTGTTATTTTACTGGGTACATATCTCTGCATTTTTAGCTTTAAATATTTTATTTGTAAAAGCGTTTCGGAATACTACTATTATCAAAACGTTTTATTGTATTCTAAAAAAATACAGGGTGCTTGAAAAAGAACTACCTAGTCTTATTTGTGAAAATTTAACGGTGAAATTAATGAAAACTCATCAACGAGTACATACAATGAAAGGGATTTCGCGAAACGCGTGATGCGAGGAACATGTTTATATAGATATATAACAGTATATTTTGCGCGTCGCAAGTCTTCTATTAAATTAATTATAATTAAAAAATACTGTTTACGTTCAGGATCGAACCGGGGAACTTGCGCGCGTGATAACCACTATACTACGAAAACGTCGAAGACGTTTGACCGATTAGGTATATGAAATGAATCATTAATTTAATTTTGGTAGTTATATTAAAAGATCAGTTGTTTTACATTAATTCTTAACAATCAACTGATTTTACTGGACAGCTGATAGGCTGTTTAATAATTTTCAGGTTAGGTTGTTAAAAAATAGCTATGTTAATTTGTCGTTTATATTAATTCGTAACGATCAGCTGATAGCATTGAACAGCTGATAGGCTACAATACGTTTCAGGTTATGTTGTTAAAAAATAGCTATGTTAATTTGTCGTTTTTTCGAACAAATTGTCATAATTAAGATAAAAAAAGGAAGAGAAAAACATGTACATGATTTTTATGTTTAGTTGAATGTATAATACCTTCAAGTTTTTTTTTTAATGTTAGTAAACTTCAACATGGGATCCATTTGTTGCCCAACATATCGCGACGATATTCTACTTCTGGCCAGGTATTCACCAACACAGCAGGTGTAACTGTCTCAACCGCCGCGAAGATTCTTTCCCGTAAAATGGTTGCTGTTACGGATCTTTTCAGCGTACACGACATTTTTTATGTATCCTGAAAAGAAAAATTTTTACAAATTCGCTTTTATCACGTCTCAGTGCCGCCATTGTTTAGTCTCTAGACGCTTATTAAAAAATATATACGCCACTTACAAAGTGTAAATTTATTTCACACATAAAAAGTAAAAATGAAATTAATAGTTACTTGGGTAACTTTACGCCTTTAATTTTAACCGTTTGAAAGCGTGACGCTTCAATTCCCTCGATGAACAAACAAGGCCTATTTAACAAGTTATTAAAACATGAACTGCCTCCGTCCTTTCTCTTATATTTGATTTTCGTTTAAAATATCTTTATACAATATTAATTTTTGGTAAAGAGCCAAAACTGAACGGACCCGTTTATACTGAGTTAATTAAATTTTGCAAGTTTGTTCACAAATATTTGTAAAGTCTCAGTTTCAATATGCCTTTAGAATGAAGAATTCCTGGCACGTCGCTAATTAGAGATGATGTTACAAGTTATAATTTACTAAGTGCTATTTCAACCTTTGAATTTATTGTATATTTTTAAGGAAATTTCCATTTGAGAATGAAGTATTGAAGTCGCCATCGTAGTAAGACCAAGACCTTCTAAGTGACTTTACAAATTATATATATATATATATATATATATATATATATATATATATATATATATATATGTGTGTGTGTAATATATATATATATATATATATATATATATATATATATATATATAAGTTATATAATATAAATATATATATATATACATATACATAACTTTACCTCGAATTTTTAAAAGCTTTCTAATGAATATTTAGAACATTAGAATATTAGAATCATATTTAGAACATGAGAGTTTGCCAGTATAAGTTCTAAATTTCCTCGCTTCCTAGTTCAAGTCGTCAGCATGTAACCTCATCCAAAACCAAAGTTAAACGAAGAAAAAAACGATACGAAAAAAATTGTTATTTGAACCAAACATAAAAACCATGTATCATATTTTTCTCTTCCTTTTTATTTTTATTAAGATAATTTGTTCAAAAACACGACAAATTAACATAGCTAGTTTTTAACAACATAACTTGAAACTTATTATAGTCTAATCAGCTGTTCAATGATATCAGCTGATCGTTACGAATTAATATAAACGACAAATTAACATATCAAGTTTTTTAACAACATAACCTAAAATTTATTATAACTTACCAGCTGTCTAATGAAATCAAATGATCGTTACGAATTAATATAAAACAACTGATCTTTTAATATAACTACCAAAATTAAATTAAAGATTAATTTCATATATTTACATCGATAAAAATCTTCGAATTTTCCGTAGTGTAGTGTTTGTCACGCGCGCCTCACACGCGCTAGGTCCCCGGTTCGATTGCGTACGAAAACAGTAATTTTTAATTATAATTAATTTAATATGAGACTTTCGACCAACAAATTATACTGTTACATATCTATATAAACATGTTCCTCGCATAACGCGTCCCGCAAAATCCAACATCACAACCAGCCGTAAAACATTATACATGTTAATATTTTTGAAATCAAATTACATTCTACTTTAAATTTTACAGAAATTCTCTCCAGATCTTTACTTAAATTGGAGCTATTGGAGCAGTAATCACGGTAAGACCAGAACCCGGTGGACTTTGAAATAGGCCTGATATTTCCCACGGGAATATTTTTAAAAGTCCTGTGTGTTTGTTAGCACCCCGGTATCCGTTATTTTGTTCCGATCTCGGGAATAGCTTTGAACTTCTGTTCTTTGCCCTGCAAAATCTGTTCAGTGGTTTCCAATCAACAAAAATGCAAAGCGTCTTGAAAATCTGACTTAAATATTGTTGTTTACAATGATAAATTATGCGGGTCTTATGATGATGGTATCAGATTTTGGAAAAACGTGACTGTTAAAAACTTACTGTAACATTAAGCTAACATGTGTCATGTTTTAGGTCTGGTTGTGATATTGGATTAGGCGTGATGATGGGTTTAAACTAATTGAAATAAAGTAGTACAAAAAAGTAGGTCAAAAGCCATCCGACTGAAAGACGTTGTCTTACCCGGAAGTCAAATTATAAACCAAAATCAAAAGAAGCAGTTAAATTGTTTAATTTTAAATTCTGCATTGTACTTTCGACAAAGTATTTTCGATTAAATACCGTTCCCATAATAAACTGTACACAAACAATTGAACAACACACATATTCTTTTCGTTAAATCCTTCCAACAAAACCTAAACAAGAAGACGCGGAGGTTTGTCGAACTCTTGCTAAATCCGAATCGGACCCAATTATTTCCTTTCGTTGCGTTACGAGGGTCTGCCTTGTCTGTCTGTTCCAAGCTTCCGTCGTTTAAATTGGAATCTGTTGTAAGGATTACTTCTTTGCAGCGAGAAAACAAATAAAACTTTGTTCCCGTACAACTGAAAAGACTAGACAATATAACTTTTATTAAAACTTTATTTTCCCCTTAAACAATACAGATGAACATTTCAATGAATTAACTTCTCTGAATATATATTTATATGTATATATATATATAATATGTATATATATATATATATATATATATATATATATATATATATATATATATATAATTGTAGGACACAGCCTACAAGCTAGAAAGTGGGCTGCTTGAGCTGACGTAGATCGACTTGCCACTCATTATCCTGGCTGAAAAGATTTAATAAAATTGGTCTTAGTACGACTGCAGTTAGTTCGAACGCAATTTAGAGCAGTCCTCGAAACTGCAGCTAAATTATGGAGCCCTTCGATTTCGTTTACCTTTTTTCTCAGTTTCATTGGATCAAGTTTTTCTACAACTTTGAGGTTCCAAATTAGCTATCTGGCGACTTGTCTCAAAACCCATATAACCGGTTTTTTTTATTGCTAAATACTTCTAATATGACTGAGACGCATCTATTATTTTGCCCTAGAAAGCAATGTATAAATATATGTTGAACGACCTTCTTGAAAAGGTAATATAGGTGTCAAAATTTGTGCTGATTTCATGGTCATGGATTTGGCTTTTACAATGATGGCAGGAATATGTTGTTTTATTTAGACAACTGAGTTCGTCTAAAATTAATCGTCATTTTCAATAAATAATAATTAACGATTTTATATATATATATATATATATATATATATATATATATATATATATATATGTGTGTGTGTGTGTGTGTGTGTGTGTGTGTGTGTGTGTGTGTGTGTATGACAGAGAGAGAGAGAGTCTTCAATTTTACAATTTCGGTAAAAAAAACTTGGTACGAACATCGACTTTCTTAAATAGCATGTATAAGTTTATAACCAAGGAAAATCTGTTCAACAGTTACAAAATGGCGGGCATTTCAGATTTTTAAACATTCATAACTTTTTTGTCTTCAATTTCTAAATTTTGCCATCGTGACCTGCATTAAAACTGTATAAATTAGAATTTTGGGAGTTTTTTAAAATCTCTATAAATTAATAAATTGAATTCGAAGGCGGTCATGAATTCGTTCTTTCAATCTAATTTGAAATTTTGACATTTTATACAAATTTTAATGTACATTATAATAGCCGAATTTGAATTTCAAAAAAAGGTTAAGATAAATTATTTTTGAAAATTTGTTTCCATAACATCGAAACAGCTGCGTGGCGAGAATATTCTCTTTTTTTACGTTATCAGTTACACAAACTTTAGTTTTGCCTGTAGTCTAACGCATTTCATTTTTAATTCCTTTAAAAAATTATACAAAATTTCATCAGCCTCTTCAAAAATTGATCTAGAAGTCATTTCATCGTCTCGAATCTGGGCGTTACTATTGAATGTAAACGTAGTATAATAATAAGCCTTATGAGAACTTTGTGAACGCTCGCTGCTGGTGTTATCTTTCGGCAGAGTGTTTAACTACTGTTAAATAGATAATAGTACTATTAATTTTCTCAAACGTCTCCTCCCCTGCCCTTGCAGATTACAGCGTTCGTAGCGGCATATATTCCAGTTACTTGGACTTCAGCCGCTAATATCGATCAAGCTTTTTACAATGGTGCCTGTACTTCTAGTCCGTTTGTATTCAATGGTCTTACCATGTAAGTTTTCCAGTATAAATTCGCAAAAAAAATTACACAATGTCTACCATTTCCTCTCGCTACTGCTTTATGCTTTACATTATAAATACCTTTGCCGCTCTAGTTATTCTACGCGCTCAATTAAATCTCATCAGAAAGTCTCTTTTTCCCAGACACTTAACAACAGAAAATATCGCGCTAAATTAATCACGCTCCCATAACATACGTCAATATGATTTATACAGGCATCGGTGAAGTGTCTTTCCGGCAACAATGAGCAAGGCGTTTTGATAAATAGTTCGGAGCGTCTCGTGAGAGGGCGATGTGTAACAATGGCATCAGTGAGTAATTATATCTGCTGGGAAATCGTACTTTTGTACGAGTGTATCTTAATAGATTGTATTACTTATGCTTGTGTTTTATTAGGTTATCTCTGTGCCGTATGACATCCCCACTGGTTGTTGTAGTGGTAGGTTTTACCTGATCAGTAAGAAAACTCATATTTTTATTCGAAATTGAGGGAATAAAAACTAATTCTATTTTCACACCAGACGAAACTATTCGAAAACATCTGGCACGTAACTAATTATTTTACACAGTTATCCAATTTTAAATAAATACGATTGAAAAGAACAAGTTCTAAGCTGTTTACACCGTGAATAACGTTTATTTGGTTTGTTTGTAAATCACTGTAACTTAATCTATAAAAACATACTAATTACTAATTGTTTTCATTATTATCATCAAAAGCAAGCATCAAAGCATGGACAGCGAATCTCCCAGTACTACGCAGTCTCTCGGACCCTATGGAACTTAGACGACTGCGTACAGTGAAACCACTGGATTTGATTAATTCATGTTAATTGGGAGTAATCATTGGGTTACATATCTTAAAGTGTTAATCTTATGAGTTAAAATTACTAGATGAGTTAATAATCTCAGTTGTAATATTATGTAAAAAAATGAAAAGATTATAATTTTCTCTCGAATTTAGCTGTTGGTTGTATTTTTCTACCATACAAAAATACCGGATCAAAATTGCAAACGTTAGCATGCTCTAACAAACACACACACACACACACACACACACACACACACACACACACACACCGTTAAAATTTGTATGTATTAATGGCCCCTCGAAAAGTAATCTAGAGTTCAGGATCGGTGCTCATTTCAAGGTCCCAAATCTAGGTCTTACAATGACGGATATTCTAAAAGCTCATTTTTCCAATGAAAATTCCCTAAAAACGTTGCCCTATATATTTTCTACACTGTCACTTCTAGGGGTAGGAAAATTACAAACATTCCAAATAAAAGTTTTTTCTAATAAAATTAAAAACTGTTTTATTTACTTTGATCAATAATAGGTAGTACATATATGAATTAATAACTTACTGTTTACACGACTGGGATTACTGCCATACATTAATATCTCTGTCTACCTATCTCGATAAACAATGTGTTTTCATACATTCTTCTAAACTGCTAACGAAATAAATGTTGCAATTTGTTCTAATTTTTACCCGATTCCCCGACCCCAGCAATAAACTATTTTACAAAATTACCGAGCTGGGATCAGCCGGCAAACTAATTACAGGACATTAATTAACGTTTGGCGGATTCCCTCGCGACCAATCACAAATAAGCAATATTCATAATTGCAGAATGGCTTTGATTTACAGCTACTAATTACAATTAGAGTACTTTTTATGTCTGTATAATCAATACGTCCTTTTTAGAGTCATGAAAAACTCGTCTATTAAAGTAGCGTCTAAACGGTAAGTTGTAAAATTGTGAAAAACAGTTTTGTTAGTACCAGCGTCAAAATTTTAATTTTGTAATAATACGTAGTTTATAAAAAGTACGATGAAATAAATTCTTTTTTAAATTTATATGAATATACTGTCTTGGATACTATACCGGATGCTTCAGCAACAAGTAGCGTTATGGTTATAACGTACTCGAAGTAAACAAAAAAATCGCGTCAATTTCCACGAATTCCGACAAAAAAGTTCATTTTAACGTAAAATTGTTTTGGTTTAATCGTCACTAAACATTACACTACTCGATTATATAATCAAAAAATTGCTCATAAGACGAAAAATACTAGTTGAATGGAAGAAACCGGTGGCAGATAAGGACGACAACAATGTTGCCAGCCGGCAGATAAGTGTAGCCAGTTTTACTACTGCTAATAAAGGCATGACTCAGCTGTCAACATTTGTTATTCTGCTGAAACGCGTAGTTTTTCTCAAAACTGAGCTGTAGGTTTAGTCTATCCCACTACACTCAGGGGTAGAGACATTAATGATTGCAGATACCTGGACTGTTATCTCCCTTAATTCGTGAAATCTAAATGATTACAGGTAATATACTTTGAAACATGTATTCTGTAACCAAGAAATAAAATCTAGCCAAGTTTGGTTTTCAAAAATCAAAATAGTCATGTATTAGTGGTCAAAAATTTGTTTCCATCACGTCTTCGAGACAACCGTGATTTTTTAACAAAGTGAGAAGCCTTTTTAATATTTATCGAAAATACTGTCATGCAATTTTCGCTCTTATGTATTGCCAACATTGGTTTATTATCAAACACCTGTTTTGACGTATATTCGACCTAACCTTAACAGCGCTGTAAGAATTAACACTAAATTTACTTTAAGCTTGGTAAATATATAACATTTTTTCAATAACAGGCATGTTTTAACATGTTTTACAAGTTTGAAGATGTTTAGACATTTTCTCGCTCAACGTTAAGAAACAGAGAATCTCAAAAGCTCAGTACTGTATGTCGAACTTAAGTAACTGTAAATTTGTTACAAGCAGATTGACAATTAAAATTGTTTTAATCAGCTGTTGAGTAATTCCTCCGAACCTCAAGCTGATGTTTGAAAACACTTGCAAGTTATATGAGCAAAGTTTTGACTTAGTTTAATTAAGTGGTTTCGTGTGACGTCACTCCTCCTTGCACAAGTTTAATAGCGCCAGCGCTGCATTCGTAACTTGTTGACAGAAACACTGAGAAATAAACTGGTGACAGACGTTTGAGTGCCGTGACTATTGAGTTATTTTATACAGAATTAATTGTAAAAGTTTACTTTCTGTTGGTGGAAGAAAAAACAATTACTTTTTCAGAATTAGGATAAATTAACAATGTTTGTAATTTGATAAACAATTCAAATAAATTGTAAAAAAATTATTTCTTTAATCTATACTAAATCTGACATTTAAGTAGACTATGTAAAAAATAACCACTGTAGCTTCTAGGAATTTTATTACAAGACATGTAAAACAGAGGACCTACAAAAATAGATTGACAATGAAAATAAAAACATAAATTTTTAGAACGTATTCATCAATTTTTTCTCTTATTCTATTAATATATTTATAACTCTTTGCAATATAAAATAGTTTAAATTAAAAAAGTTTACAATTATAGACCAATTTTTAAAAAAATAAGTTATTGTTTATTATCTTACGCGTATAACCTTAATATTATTTTTTTCAATCAGTTCTTTCGTCTTTATTACAAATTTGACGATGTAACCTTGTTTTTAAGAACTTACTTATGAACTTATTTTATTAATGACACTTGGTTGAACAATAATTGTTTCTTCGTTATTTCAACTCAAAATTTAACAATATTAACATTAACCTATCTGCCTAACACTTTTAAACAGCAATTGTTGTGTACTTCGTTATTTCAATTCCGCATTTAACAATATTAACATTGTTTAAAGATTTTTTTATTAATCTACAAGCCTAACATTACTCTTTTAAACAACAATTGTTAATTTGTTATTTCAGTTGAAAATTTAACAACATTAGCATTGTTTTAAGATTTTTATCATCCTATATGCCTAACATTACTCTTTTAAACAACAATTGTTAATTTGTTATTTCAGTTGAAAATTTAACAACATTAGCATTGTTTTAAGATTTTTATCATCCTATATGCCTAACATTACTCTTTTAAAAACAATTGTTTCTTCGTTATTTTAATTCAGAATTTAAGAATGTTAACACTGTTTTAAGATATCTTTTTTATTAACCTATAAACCTAACATTACTCTTTTAAACAAAAATTGTTTCTTCGTTATTTCAGATCAGAATTTAAGAATATCAACATTGTTTAAAGATTTCCTTATTAACTTACTCGCCAAATATTACTTTTTATACAACAATTTTGTTTTAATATGTATTAATATGTTTAAGAATATTGGCATTGTTTTGAGATATTTAGTAACAGTTTTTAAGATAATTAATTGTATTTTCGTTATTTTAATTTTGAACTTAGGAATAATTGTATTTTTTCAAGGATAGTTTAGTAACGTGTAGGCTTAATATTACTTTTTCAAACAGCAATTGTTTCTTAGTTACTTTAATTTTAGGATTTTTAGAACATTAGCATTGTTTTAACATTTGTTTATTAATTTAGAGGCATATCATTACTTTTTTAACTAAAATTTTCGTAATTTTTACTTTGCAGATGATATTAACAATAACATTTTTACAGATTTTGTTTTTATTTGGTTAAGTTATACGCCTAAAACTATTTCTTTTTTAAACAACTTTTCTTTGTTTTTCCATAAAAACAATAAATTATAAATTTTTATGATTCTTTAAACTGTTTTTAGCAATGTTTGAGGTTTTGTTTGTTTACATATACAACAGTCCAAAGATTATTTTTAACAGCTGTTTCTTACTTTGTTAACTTAAAGCTAATGTTTATTGTCTGTAATGTTTGTACCCAATATTTTGTTTATTATAACAACGATTTCTTAGTTAACATCATAAAAGAGACGTATATTCTTCTATTAAAAAAAAAATCTGCAATATAATGTCTTCGCTATCTCTAAATTTAATTTTAACCAACTAAAACCAATAGAAAATTTCCAACTGTTAATGAGGTAGTTACAAACCATGTGCCAACTCGTCCGAAAGTTTCGTGTTAATTAAAACTTTACGATAAACTACAACTCACTACAAGTCTAATTATATGCATATTGCGTTTACAAACATTTCAGTAAAATATTATTACAGCATGTGTAATGCTATGCTTAACTAACAATGGACAAACTAGTATCTGTCTCGCCTTTAATTTACCAAGGAAACTGTGCTGCCTCTCATTAACTAAGCTTTAATTAAATTCCAAACGCAAATAAACTGATCTATAAACATTTACACTTAATACAAAGAGTAAACACTCCGCAGCAGTAAAAAGATTCAATGTCTGTTTCTAAATATTATTTACATAGCTACGCTAGATTCTTATAGATAACGATATGTCTGCTTTATTATTTCTTCTTCTTGTTTTCGAAGTAAATAATGTACTTATTTACGCTAGGTACGGCAAATTTTGTGGTGCAGTGAAAGCGTATTGAGAATAACGTAACGAAAAGGTGAAGAATAAATGTAACACCTGATGGTTGAAACAGCTGGTTATGTAGTTTTTAAAAAAACAATATCCACTTTCTAAGTAAAGTAGTCTACCCGCAAGACTTATATATATATATATATATATATATATATATATATATATATATATATATATATATATATATAAATTCGTCTGCATTTTCTAGATATTTTATTTGTTAACGCGTTTCGGATTTTATCCATTATCAAAACTAATTATTACTGTGCTACTCCTTCACATGTGGATTCGTTCTTTACACTACTTAAACCTTCAGACAAACAGGCTGGCTAGACTGGGATCCTCATTCGTGTTTATTGAACCGAAGCCGTGTGAGTCTGGTGGGATTAGCTTAGGTATCAATAGGTAGATGGATAAGCAACACCAGGAACGAACGAATAATCCTAAAGGACATTCCTATAGTAAGCGTCTTTTGAAAATGTTTCTCTAGACGGACAAGGATACTGGGGGGGGGGGAGATATGGGACTCACTGCAGGACACTGTAGTTCGAGAGTGCGCCTGAAAATTGGAATGTACCACAGAGAAACCGAAACGGAAGAAGAAACTGCAGGACGAATAATCTACGATTGTGAGTCTCTTACCAGGAAGAGGCAGAAGATGATTTGGCTTCCAGGAACCTGAGGATCTTTATTTGAATGACCTAATCAGTGGAATGCTCAAATGCATTTAAAGAACTAATCTACTGAACTATAATCCAACAGGGTTACACAATCGATCTTTGATCGCAATGCCAGTGCCTATCAAACCCTACACGCTCGAAAATATCTATCTCGTTAACACGATTTTTAACATTTACTTCAATCACGTCACCATAGTAACTGCGATGTTCTATAATTATGCACAAAAACAAAACGCGAAGAAATTAATTCCTGCGTTGAAAAATGAATAAAGTTGGAAATTCAAAAAAATGATTTATTTTACCTCTATAAATACTGTACAAACTTAGAAAAGTAATTTCACAAGGGGCTGGATGGAGAATGTTGCAGGATTAACAGCACATTCTATTATTAAAAAGAAAATATCGTTTGCAAAAGCGGTATTTTTAAGGAACATTATTTTGGTTTTATAAGTGATAAATTGCCGAAATAAAAACTTTCTGATATAAACTTGTGATGAAGATTTAATAACGTAATTCCAGAGAAACAGAAACTGATAAACATTGGATAACAAACTTCCAGAACTTTGTTTAAATTGAACTAAGAGCATTTAGTTCAAGATGTGTTTTTGCGTTAAGCTTGATTTGGAATTGCAATTAGCTGGAATGTTTTGTCTCATCTGAAACTATAAAACTTATTGGTTCGATATTTTCGCAACATTTTACAGAAACCACATGCTTCTAAAAATCGGCACTGGGGATATCTAACAAACCTAAATTTTAAAATTTCTCATACAAATTCCTGTTTTCAACTTGAATTTCTCAATAATTACAGCACACAGCTGTTTCGCTAAGTATTTTCTAAAACCTTACAGCATCACGTAAACGAACATTTCGATACGCCAAACATTAACGGGACACTTGGGACAAATTACTCAACTATTTCCGTTTATCTGTTTTAAAATGACAGCCATTCAATAACGTTATAAGTCATAAGTTTATCTGATGCCTTAGTGAAAATCAATTCCGCTAACTCCATCCGCGTTCCAAAGCATTATTTTAGAAGTTTCAATCGAATTTGAAAAGTTAAAATATTTTAACTCTGATCACAAAGGTAAAATCATATTGTCAAAAACAAAAACAAAATGACATTCGAACGTTATCTAGAGTATCATGATCGGTACTCAAACAGTGGTCTGGATCTTACCGTGATTGCTTCTCCGATAGCTCATTAATTGATACACTAAAAGATTACTGTCGCATTTTCTGACTGATTACGAAACTGCTATCTATACGTAAGAATATGTTTACAGATAATCGTATTGTTTAATGAAACTAACTTATACAAGTTGCCATTGTTAAGGGAATTGTTGAACGCGGGCCGCCATTTTTTGACTGATTACGAAACTCAAATCGTATAAGTAATCTATGACTGTGAGGATGATTTGGCTTCCAGGACCCTGTTTTGGCTTCCATGACATTTCAAATATGTTTACAGATGTTCCTATTGTTTAATGAAACAAAGTTATATAAGTTACCATTGTTGAGAAAATTGTTGAACGCGGGCCGTAATTTTCTGACTGATTACAAAACTTCTATCTATAATTAAGTACGTGTTTAAAGATATTCGTATTGTTTAATAAAACAAAGTTACATAAGTTGCCATTGTTGTGAAAATTGTTGAACGCGGGTCGTTATAAACTTGCCAAAAGAAAGTAACAATACAACTATAATAGACTTTTGCAAAATGAAAAAAAAATAATTAAAACAAGACACTTTACTGGCCTTTTTGAATATATGGGCACTTTATATCATCTGTAAAACTATATTTTATTTTTTATTTTATATTTTATAATAGAATTTTAAAAATGGGTGTTTGGCAATATATTCTAAAAGTACCTCCCCCGACTGTATTTTTCTTTGTACCCCACGTGAAACCTGTTTGACAGTCCAGAACTGTAATACGAGGGTAAGTCAATAATTATCCGCAACGCAGTTGTATTTAATGTACTGTAGTGTTGGAAAATTAAAAAAATACCGATTTTCCCGAAAGAGCGAAGAGCGCGGAGCGAAGAAAATTGGAATTTTGCCTAGGCAACTGACCTATACAATATAACAAAAATTTATAACTACCTAACCTTTCGTAATTAAACGTCTTTTTCGGGCTCTATTTATTGGACGATTTAAATTTTAGCTACAAAAATTCAAATTGTTTTGCCCAAGGAATGGTAGTCCTTTATTTTTCTCCACTATCGACGTATCTAGAGTAAATTAAGTAGTACCCTCTACCCAGCTGCTAAACTAAATCATTCACTCAGGAACCAAGATCAGAACTTTTCAACTATACAGACTTTCCGTTCCGATATCCCGCTGAATATCTAATCACATTTCACGATCAACGGTGATACGACTTTAACTAACACAAGAACTAGAACGATATAAGAATACTTTTCTGTTGATAATATAAAATTATTACAGTATTTATATTTAAACAGAAACTGTAAAACAGAGGAAGAGAACAATAATGAAGTTTGCTTTGCTTGTAGCATTTACTGTAAAGGGATAGAGCATTCCTTGGAAACATTTTCTCAGGTAAAGGAAATTAAACTTTATAACAAAAACTCACAATAACTATAACCATTTGCGAAATTGAAACGCCCTAATTGGAAACGGTGTTTTACTCTGAGCTGTAACTTCGTTTGTTTCCAAGTTAACTGGAGGTTTATTAGTTTTCTTTTAATAACAATATCTACCAATTTGTATTAAGATAAATCTAACCTGTTTATTTTTTTAAAATAATCAACAACAAAAAACTATAAACTTTTTAGAGCAACAGTCTTTCTGTTCAGAATGCGATTATCGAGGCGAAAATATTCACTTATGATTTTGGACAACAGTTGTTTCTTCGGTATATTAGCGGACGCGAGTTGAGACCTTCGGAACGGCAAATTTTCATATTTTTTTAGACTAAAATTTCTTACGTAACTTGTGAGGAAATGTGGGACATGAACAACAAACAATAAGCTTCGAAGTTATGAGTAAAGCTGGCTATACTGATATTCTTGACAAGTATCCACAATGATATAACACCGTCAAAGAAGTCAAGGACAGGGCAGGCGAAACTGATTTAGTGACGTAATCCTGAGGCAAGGACACTGGGAAGATTCCTGTGTATTGTTTGCAGTAATCCATTAGTTATTCGCAAAACTATCTAAATTTAATCGTTATTTAATCTGAACCTAATAAAATTTGGGAATTAGGATGCTGCGACAAACGTTATCCAAAATTTTATTAAAAAAATATCCTTAATGTAATCATCTTTTTCCGCAAGGAAAGTTATAGTTTTGTAGAGTATCTCTGCCTTTCCTAGCTTCAGAAACTTTATATTTGTTGACGCGTTTTGGAATATTTCCATCTTCAAAACGTTTTTTTTTAAATTTGTTTTAAAAAATTAAATATAATAAAAAAGTTTTGAAAATGGAATAATTCCAAAACGCGTCAACAAATATAAAGTGTTTCAAGTTAGGAAAGGTAAAGATGTGTACTTTACAAAATTACAATATTGTTTCTACCTTGTCCTTTTCTTGAAATTTTTGTTTCACTATCATAACTAGCATTACTATATACATATATTTTACATTGAAAATGCAAAAATGAACCCTGAACGCCGTCAAATTACATTTTTTTTAAATTCAAAGTATTTTGACAATTCAAAACACTAAAAAAACAGAAAAAGATATGATTACATTAGGAATTTCAACTTTTTCCGAATGATGGATAGTTTAATAATTAGGAGAGTACAGTAAAAAGTTTTGAAAATGGAAGAATTCCGAAACGCGTCAACAAATACAAAATATTTGACGCTAGGAAATGCAGAGATATGTAATATACAAAAACGTTATTCCTTAAAATGAAAAAAACATTTTCAAGTATTCAAACTTCCAAAACACAAAAAGTTCAAATAATTTTGTAATTTTTGTTTTAATTGCCAAAATATTTGTCACACGGAGAACAAAATAAATAAGCATAAATATCAATATACACATAAAAGAACTTGAAAATGGGTTTTTAAATTTTGATACACCCCTTATACAGTTTCTAACGATTTTTTAACGATCTTTTACAACCCCCTCAAAACGTATTATAGAAGTCGTACTGGGCCTTACCTTAATGGTTGTTCCAAAGCTTATTTACGAATAGAAATTCGCAACAGTTGAAGGATTACATACCGACGAGTAAGCGAGAAGCATTAGAATCGGTGGGCTAATGTAGTTGCGAACGATAAAACAAAAAAATGTCGCGGGCCGGCAAAACTATGCAACCCCTAAATCTTGCGCGGGGTTCCGTGTCGACAAATTGATGGGCAAATAAATAACTCATGCGTGTTCTTATCTGGGCTGAACACATTGCCGGGGCGCCATGCAAATAAATTTACCGAAATTTATCGCCATCTTGGTTTTAAGTAATGACGGTAGCGAGGCAGAACAAAATAAACTCCGACCAACCAAAGTGCCGAATTGTCGAGTTGTTATTTCACTGAATTATATCCGACAATAACGTGTTACTAGCAACTCAGCATGGCCTACTTGATAAATAATACGATACTGAATTTATGTAATAACTTATTTGTAGGGCCTATAATAATCGTGACCAACAATTGTCTCGCTAATGTGATATAAGCATACTTCCAAACAATTTTGTTTTTATCTTGTCTTTTTCTTAAAATGTGGTTTTCCCATCACAACTAGCATTAAAATATACATGCACTAGTACTTTAAACTTTCAAATTACATTGAAAATACGAAAACGAACCCTGAACGCCGTTAAATTACATTTTTTCAAGTTTCAACTTATTTTGACAATTCAAGTCACTAATTTATACAGTTTTTAACGCTGATTACGATGGTTAAGTCAGATTTTCAAAACATATTTTAAGACGAAAAAGTTGCTATTTTTAAAAATTTTAATTACCGCCATTTTGAAACTGGTTTACGAATATTATTATAATCGAATCTTATACCAAGTATAAATCAAATTGGACGAAAATTTCGAACTTGAGCTACTGAAACATACACATAAGCACGCGCAAGCACGCCTACGTTCCTCGCAGTACCCGAGTTTAACAAACACATTTACAACATTACACTTACGATTTTAACACTTTACACTCACACTTACATTTAGGATGGCGATAATAGCCTCAATGTGCTTCTGGCCATAAAATAACACACACACACACACACACACACACACACACACACACACACACACACACACACACACACACACACACACACACACACACACACACACACACACACACACACACACACACACACACACACACACACACACACACACACACACACACACACACACACACACACACACACACACACACACACACACACACACACACACACACACACACACACACACACACACACACACACACACACACACACACACACACACACACACACACACACACACACACACACACACACACACACACACACACACACACACACACACACACACACACACACACACACACACACACACACACACACACACACACACACACACACACACACACACACACATACACACCTTAGGATGTGGGATCAAGTTAACGGGAAGGGCCAGTAAAAATTAACTAACTTTAAAGCCAATTGTGTGACGAAGAACGGTCAGGGTTCATTGTTTTGTAACACGAGAAAATATTCGCATATTAAATTATTAATTTTGAACGTTAAGTTATTTCGCTTTTTGCAAATTCTCTTCCCTAAAAAGACAGCTGCGTGCCGCGCTTTTTTTCGATTTAATGAGATCTCCATTAAAGCAACACATCTTTAATGTTGCGTTAATTATGAAATCTGCCGAAATACTCCTCCGGCGTTCAAGTATTCTGCAATTAGCCCTTAATCTTCCCTAATGAGTAGCAAGTAGACTTTCATGGCTACAATATTTTAGGGGTTCATTTTGTATAATGTAAAAATTGTACTTAAACAAGATTTCACAAAATATTTTACTACTTTTTTTGTAACAAAATAAAATTTCTGTTACCGTACCAAAAATATAAATCATGTATCACGTTTTCTCGGACCCTTGTTTTTTGTTATTAATAGTGGATGTTGCTCTTCAGTCATAACTTTTTTATTAACTGTAACATTTTCATCGTTAATTTCATTTTTTAATCGTCGTAGTCTTTCTCGTTCATTTTTCTTAAACTTTATTCTTCATTTAAAACAAATTTTTAAATTATTTGATTGTCTATTTCATTTTGAAATTAAATTTCTACATTGTTTCCTTCCATTACTCTTTATTCGATTTCACTGTACCGCAAAATTTACGTACCGGGCGTAAAAAAACATTCACTTCAAAAATATGGTTTCGCGTTAGTTGTGACGTCAGCATCGGCCTTATACGTTTTTATACTGTTAGTGACAAATACAACACTTATCTATAATTATAGTTTCTGCTATTGTTACCAAAATTTATAAATAATAGCCCAATATTTCACTTTTTTAATTTATTTTCATATTTTAAACTTCTAATTCTACCATTATTTTATTTAATATTTATTCCATTCTCGCCTTTCAGTATTCGAACTAAGTAGTTTATCTATGGTCAAGTCGCTATTTTGTAATTCATATTATTGTAACTCACTGACTAGTATCTCTCATAACCAGCTGTTTCAATCATCAGCTTATAAATCTAAATTTCACTGAACTATAAAATTTGCCGTTCTGGCCGTAAAGAGGTATTGACTTCAAAAAGCGGAAAATCGACCAAAAATTGAACATAAAAATTCTCTTAAATTTTTGTTGTGCATATGTATGTTTTGAAATTGAATTAGTAACAATCAGTTCAAATCAGCTGATACTGGTTGTCAATACAAAATATTATGTTCAACAAATTTCTGAAATGATTTAAATCACAATACATAAACGTATAAACTAATTTTAACCTTTAAGTTCCACGCCAGTTTTTAAGTCGATCGCTTTGCACACTCAACATAAGATTTTTAAAAATTTACGAATAAAATTTATTTTAAATTTAGTAACGAAATATAAACATGGACGACGATTCTGACGACTACAACCAACGTAAATCTCTGGATTTCAACAAAGGGGATTTCGAAAAACTAGAGAAGCTACGAGCTTACGAATCGAAATCATGGACAATGGCCAGCGTGGTTTCGTCAAGAGTGATCGCCCCGTACATTCAAACCGTTCGAAAAACCAAAGTCAACGTGCCCATGCCCATAATAAGTGCCCGTATTTCCGACGCTTTTGAAATAAGAAGCGACCTGTGGGATTCGAACGTTTTTCAAACGTTGAAAACTAGTTTGTTAAACCAAAAACAGCTGCTAACCGCCTTGCTTGAGGCTGCAGACAGGCTCAAGACTATCACTTCTTCAGACAGTGAGTGTTTTTAATGATTAGGCCAGTAAAAATTGATAAGGTTCATTAGGAAACGTATTCAAAAGAATCATAATTTTATTTTCGGCCTAGATGTTGATATTAACAAATTACCGCGCGCGCTCGTGTGTGTGTATTCATAAAATGTATTGAAATCACTCGTATCGCATCGTTTTTCAGCAATACGGGTGTACTAAATTAAATAAAGTTATTCCAGATTTACATTCTTTCAATTAAAACTATTTCCGATATAGTTCTTTCTTGTCGAATCTATGTATGAATTTGTTTTACGAAATATTTTGTTATTATTCAAAATATTAATACATTTTAATATTAGAGCAGCTTAATATATTCAATTATGAAATTCTATTCTCCCTTTTAACTTTACATAGCTATGTCTTCTAAATCAAACATTTTAACAGAAAAATGATTTCTTTGTCCTCTCATTTATATTTTAATAAATCAAAATATCTTATTACCAGTTTTACATAACTGCGTCATTGTGATAAAGAAATTGTTTTAGATTTTAATAAGTATAGAAACACTTTCAGACATTTGCAGAAATATTCCTGCCTTAAATCGTTAGTTTGATTAAAAAACAGCTTCAAAATAGTTTGTTAAACCAAAATAGCTGCTAACCGCCTTGCTTGAGGCTGCAGACAGGCTCAAGACTATCATTGCTTCACATAGTGAGTGTTTTTAATAAGTAGGCTAGTAACAAATGGGGCGGTTCATTACAAAACATATTCAAAAGAATCATGATTTTATTTAAGGCCTACATGTTGGCGCGCGTGTGTGTGTGTGTGTGTGTATGTATGTATGTGTGCGCGTACAGCTAATACACATAATAAGCAAAACTTTAGCTGAGACTTGCATTATGAATTTTTGCATATGATCAAAATACAGTATCAGCAAAATCTGGTGAATTGGTTTTAAGGAATTTAAGGAATGCTTTCAGCTTCCAAACCGGATTATTTGTGAGAGAACTTGTAAAATATGTTTGCACCATTTATTCCAGTTGCGTTGGTGTACATTGTAGATCCCGAAACGACATGCATTTACAGGATAACACAGGACGTCGAGAAGAAGGAAGACTTGCAGTGTTGGAAAATAGGTAAGTCATACACTATTGCATTTTTAATACCTAAAATTTCCCTCCGTTAGTACAAAAGCCGACAACCTAGTTCTTGTTTAATATAATATCGTTTCATTTTAATGTTGTAGGTTATACTAGCGAAATATAAAATAAATTAGGCTATCCACCCCCTGAACAAGACCTGAGGCTACAAGCGTGTCAGATGTTCATCCCACTGAATGGCTCTGGTTGTCAGCTACAGCCTCTTAGCTTGATACGCTATCACTGCACCAAGTCTTATGTTTTAGCATCTGCTGAACACTAGCATTAGTATGGGTTTGGTGTTGTTTTTCGTGCTTCGTTGCTACTGCCTTGATTTCATTAACAATCATGTTCACATTAAGTTCTCTATAAACATTTTCATTGCGTATGTACCACGACACATTTACGCCGAAGTATTTTTTTTTTTTTTTTTTTTTTTTTTTTTTTTTTTTTTTTGAATAATCTCAATTATCTTTATATTACTTCTCCTGGCACATCCCCAAATTTGCAGTCCATAACTCCACACCGGCTTAAGAACTTGATTGTATAAGAATAATTTATTACGTATACTTAATTCTGAATTGTATCTAAATAGCCAATACATATTCTTGAACTTAATCTCAAGCTCCTATCTTTTCTGTGTAATGAGTGACTTCCAGTTCAGCTTCGAATCCCAAATTCATTTTCAAATATTTAACTTCATTTCTGTATGGAATAATCTATCTGTCTTAAATATGTTCCCTACCGTTCAATATTTTTAGAACCATGAATTTTGGTAAGAAAATTAACTTTAAATTGAACAATTTGTTGGCATTTTAAATTCTATTTGTTGCTGTTGTTGTGCAGGCTGTGGTACGATACTGGCTGCTTACGTAGCCGAAGTTAACGAATTCGTCATAACAGATGACTTATACTGTGATACGAGGTTCCCCAAAGCCTTGGAATGCAACGGTAAGTTTTGAAATCATAATCAGGATACCTTATTAGGATACCTTAGGATATGCTTGAATACCTTAGGATACCTTACTAGGACACTTTAGGATTGAACTCTGAACTGTACGAGAAGAGAACTTGCGTTTTGTAAGTCAAATCAAGCGTTGAATGAATTTGTATGGTTATTGCGACCTTCCTAGATCTATTGTGCTCCTCTTTCTATATTCCTGAGATGCTCAGTTACGGCAACTTCTCGAGTCTTAATCTAACACTTCTCTTTGTAAAGTCTATCACTTTTATGAGATAGTGGTGGGTAACTCCCCCACTTCTAATTGATGACTTCTCTCTTCCTTATTGAGGTGCTTGTTTTGCTAATTCCTTTTCTGTTTTATTTCTCTTGATCTTCATTAGAGAGGTTCTGTTCTATTTGGCCAACCATTTTATTGTGATGTGAGATCTCACTCATTTCATTTTATACTCTTACTTATGAAATCACCCACATGTAGCTAAGGAAACGAGGCCCATACAGAGCCCTGTATGGCAGAGTACACTGAGAGGTCGCCAGGACTCCGTTTGATACACTATTAGGCCGGTGTCATTCAATCCATCAGCACGGGTCGCTTTGCACTTTAGAATTAGTCAAGCTGTGCAAAGTAGAGAATGTGTGTGTCTTGAGTAGATGAGTGAGAGTAGTATGAGCTAGAGGTACGGTGGGATCGCTAAGCCCATCAGCTGCCTCCGCCGGCAAATCAAGCGTTATTCCATCATATTCACTTCGAAGTTTGTAGAGAGAAATAATTTTGGCCCAATTTTATTTTAACTTGGCAAGAAAAATTAAAATAGTTTTAAAGTTTGTTAGAACTATTGTAAACTTTGGTAATAGCTTGAACGAGTTCGTTATTTTCAATCAATACATATATAATATTTTATCGGCCTCTTAAAACGTATTCTATAACAGTGCACATGTTAGTCATATTCAGTAATAATTCAGTCATAATTTTATAATTTAAGAAATTTCTTCAGATAAATATTAAGTACATATAAAGTAATTGTTTGTGTTTTTTAGATGTTTTCGTACACTGCGCTATGGCAGTTCCAGTTGCTGCCCCGAATAAAAAAGTCAAAGTAGTTTTGGAATTCGCAAGAACTACACAAACAAATATTTACACATGGGTAAGTGAAGAAAGTATCAAAAAAATTAAGATAGTAGTAGTATGTAGCAGCATACAAATAATATTTAAAAAATTCTTACATTAACTGAAAACGTCATTTTATAATTAAGCGATTATTTAAAAACAATTATCAATTTTCACTCAAATATGCGCTATCAGAGACCACCAAATCAAAATTTTCCACAGCTCGAAACTGCGTTGTTAAAGCCTTTTAACAATAGTAATGTTGGCTTCTTTGTTTGATTCAAATATGCCCTATAATAGACCACAACCAGAAAATCAAAACTTGCTACAGATCTACAAAACATTGTTGTTAAAGCTGGCCGTAAAGTTGGCTTCTTTATTTGACTGAAATATACCCTATTATAGACCGCAAACCATCAAATCAAAACTTGCCACAGATCGACAAAACATTGTTGTTAAAGCTGGCCGTAAAGTTGGCTTCTTTATTTGACTGAAATATACCCTATTATAGACCGCAAACCATCAAATTAAAACTTGCCACAGATTGACAAAACATTGTTGTTAATAGTAATGTTGGCTTCTTTATTTGACTGAAATATACCCTATTATAGACCGCAAACCATCAAATCAAAACTTGCCACAGATCGACAAAACATTGTTGTTAAGGCTGGCCGTAAAGTTGGCTTCTTTATTTGACTGAAATATACCCTATTATAGACCGCAAACCATCAAATTAAAACTTGCCACAGATTGACAAAACATTGTTGTTAATAGTAATGTTGGCTTCTTTATTTGACTGAAATATACCCTATTATAGACCGCAAACCATCAAATCAAACCTGCCACAGATCGACAATACATTGTTGTTAAAAACGCCGAAATAATAATGTTAACTTCTTTTTCAACCTACTTTTGATTAGAAGTAGAAAAAACGCTGCCGTTTTTCTTCGTTTCCCTGGTTTATAACCGTCACTTATCTAGGTGCGTTCCACGGATCTCCTCCGTTCAGTGACTTATCTCTTACAATACTCACTATTCTGTTGATTGCCATTCTTCCTACGTGTTGATCCCGTTCCATTCTTCTTCCCTTTATCCACTGGTTAACGCTTGCTACATTACATCCACGCTTTATGTATTCACTTCTTCCTCTATCTCTTAGTGTCTTGTTAGCTGTTCTCTTCACAATTTTTTTTCCGTTGATTAAACGCTCTGTTGTCAGGTTAAAATGAAATTGAAAATTAATTTTAATATTCGGAAAAAACTATAGTTTTCCTCATGACCGTTTTTAAAATAGAACGATTATAAACCTAGAACTTTAATGTAACATTGTCAATAACAATAACAGTTTATGTCTCTAATTAATTGCCCAACTGCAATACAAGTGAATTACCTTGAAAAGATATGTCAGTGCCTAATTAATTTTATCTAAAGCTACTTATATTTTCTTTCAGAACGACTTGAATTCTGTCATCGCTTCGGCAAATTGGATCGGTCACGCCATCTTCAATTTCGAACTGTCCAATTTGAAACAAAAACACACTTCAATTATTAAATTTGTAATGAAGACAGTCAGCAAATACTCGACATCCTATGAAACCGCTTTGATTGAAATCATGGTAAGTATGTGTTGTTAGCGAATTTTAGCTTTAAATCTGTTCTCTGAATGCGTCCATAAAAATGTTTTTGGCAGAGTGAGTTTTACGAGAACACCACCACCATTGCTTAACAAACACCAGAAATCAATGTTAGCTAGTCGGTAGCAGAAGTTCTGTGACCACAATTTAAATGACCTAATTTAAACTTGACAAAAAATCGATTTTGGAAATAGCCTGAACAAATTCGTTCACCAGAAAAAATCATTTCACAAATTAGCTACCGTTCGAAATCAAATTTTTTTCCGTTTTAAAAAGTATCACCATTATTAAAATTCGTATAGATTAGCACTGTTAAATTTCAATGAGAATCAAAAATGAAACCAACGGTCGTGAGAGTTCAATTTTCTATTCCCGGTATATTTGCGAACTGTAATTTCCATTTTTAAGATCTTATTCGATGGTCCCGATTTTTGAAAATTTGCTTCTCTCTTGGCAGCGAGACTCTTACTTCTTAGTCAGACAAAAAATAAATTTGCGAAGTTTCAAAAATTCTCTGAATCACAGTTTTTCACTAGTATTAGACCAGGAGGCTACCAAATGCGCTGAGCTGAACATAGCAAAGCGTAATAAATATGAACGGCAACCGAAAGTGGAACTCAAACCCGTTTAAAGAACGCGTTCGTATCTTTTAAATCTAAATATTTAGGCTTACTGTAACGGATTCTAGGGAGTACTACATTGAAAAACCTTAACGTAGGCAACGGTAACCTAGGCAACGAGAAATAAGTTTGGGGGTGTGGTCAGCGTGATGGGGGGAAGCGAGCCAGATTCAAAACCGGACCTAGACAGAGTCAAAGCTACGCAGAGCGGAGCTCAACGGACCGCTTCACTCCTCTCAGTTCCGTTACGCTTTCAGTGGCAGCAGTTACATTAAAAACAACAGGTTAGGTTTTGAATAAGTAATCTGCTAGGCTCAGTACAACTCGGCTCTGCATTTGATGGCCACACGGCCTTATTCTCTATGCACTAAAGCAGATCGTACTAACAGACACTTGTACACAACGTTTAAGAACCTTTAATAAATTAGTCCTACATACATAGTTTTAAATAATACTTTTTACATACTAAAATGTTTAGAAAATAGTGGGGGAAATGAAAAATTTGATATTACGGAAAGTTTTTTTATATAAAGCAAATTAACGGATAGCAGTTCTATAATATTACAAAAATATTTTTCTTCTTTTGAAGTTCTGAATTTGAAAGTATCTAACGTGAAAAGAATTTCGTGGCATTTTCGTCTGACAATTTCAAACAGCACTTAGGCTTATCTGGTGCATGTTTCCTGTTACAGGTGTTATTTAAGTATATCCTTTCTGCGGAGAAGGCGGCCTTTTTCGTCATAAGCACCGAGGACAGCCGCCACATGTACGCGGATTTTTACGAAGAAATTCGAGAAAACAGTTTTGTTGTTGTAAAAAAACGTGTACTGTAAGTATGTACACAGGGTGTACTCCGAAAGTTATTTATTTTGTTAACGATTTTAATACGCGCGTTGGAAAAATCAAAATGTATTTTCTCCTTTTATAAATTTCCGTTTCTTAAAGGTAATTTAAATAAAGGAAACAATTTCTGCTATTGAGCCAAAAATAAATACCATATATCCTGTTTTCTCTTCATTTTTATTTTAATTATGCCTACAATAATTTGTTGAAAACGCTGCAAATTAACATACCTAGTTTTCAACAACATAACCTGAAACTTATTATAACCTATCAGCTGTTCAATGAAATCAGATGACCGTTACGAATTAATATAAAACAAAAATGTGCTCATACTATTAGATATTTATCGGAACTAAATTAAGGATTCACTTCATATATTTATATCGGTTAAAATTCTTCGTAGTTTCCGTAGTGTAGTGGTTATCACGTGCACATCATACGCGTAAGGTCCCCGGTTCGATCCCGGGCGGGAACAGGAAATTTTCTCCACAGCACCGCCTGACTGGAATGTCTTCCTGGAGCACCAGTCACTTCCCGACGTACAGTTGGCCCCCAAACGGCCCTCCGGTTCCTACCAGAATCGACTGACCACGACCTACTTCTTCCCTATCTAAACAGCTGTTCTTTTATATAAACTGCTGTTCTACATAGGCTACCTTGTTGTTAGCAGTTCCATAATTTTCTCTGTTTTGTCAACCAGTGTTTTATTCTTTGACTGTCTAAAATTTTCAATTAAAATTATAATTTTAATTTCTAACAGAAACAACATAAGAATCAATTATTCAAATAATACACAAATTTGTTTTGAAAATAAGTACAAGTCACAGTTAAAGGATTGGAACAATTGAAAAATTGCAACTATTGAAATATAAAATTTTAAAGAAGGTATATTTATACCAAGTTTATATTATAGTATACCAAATTTTATTAATTGGTACAGATTTTAAAATTTTACACACATTTGAATTTTTTAAGGGTTTAATGAAGAACTAAACGTCTGAAGTATGTTTAGTGGCCTTCCTCCACTATCAATTCGATGGACTTTAGGTTGAGGCTGAGTGAGTGTGAGTGAATGACTACGTAAAGAGCTATATATATATATATATATATATATATATATATATATATATATATATATATATATATATATAGAGAGAGAGAGAGAGAGAGAGAGAGAGAGAGAGAGATAGAGAGAGAGAGAGAGAGAGAGAGAATATATATTCTACATATATATATATATAGAATATATAAATAAGTAGAATATATAAATAAGGATAATACAATGAAAATGTTTTTGCAAAAGGATTACTGAAGATGATTTGGCAGTTGGTAAAGCAGCTTTCACCCAGCAAATTGTTAACATTAAAGATAAGGCTCACGAAGCCCAGAAGGACATTAAATACGTAAGCCCTGTGATCAGAAACACACTCTGCTTGCCGATAAAACGGGACGCTGTCACAGTTGGTAAGGTTATGCTTTATTGTTGCCAATTGGCGGGTAATTATCCTATTTGCCGGTAATTCCAAAACAAGCGGGTAATTTTGGTCTCATATAGATAAGCAAAAATTATCAAGAAAAGTTACTTTATTTGCATGCATCTTTTGACTTCATTGACAATTTTTTTACTCTGTGGTCAGCTCATTTTTAGATTAACTTTATTTTTGAAAATACTACTGTACTGCTTGTCATGCACAGCGATGGTTTTATAGCAAACTACCCGTGTCCTTAGTGCTTAGTCCTTACAACCCAGACAATATCTGTGTAAAATTTTGGGTAAATATCTCAAAAGATAAAAAATGTCTATTTGGAAAAAAACACGCAGGTAGAATTTTAACTTTACACAAACACACAACACACACACACACACACACACACACACACACACACACACACACACAATTTCAGCTTATTTAAAAGTAAGTAGTAATGTGTGAAACTGTGATGACAATCACAAATATCGGTTTGTGTTTACTGTACGAATTTATTACAATGTTATATTTAAATTGCAATTCCCAGTTAACGTAATGTCAGGTGTTTATTTTATAGATGACCGATATGCTTGCGTCACAACTGTATTAGGTTAATGTTATTTTATAATACATTTTATAGGTTACGTGTTTACATAAGGTACACAATATATATTTATATTTACATGTTTAGCTGTTGCCAAGATAAACTGCGTAATAATGTTGACGCCATTTATAAAACAGTGCTATTTTGTTTACACACAACCATTAAACGTTATTAATTTAGTTCGTTGTTAGCTTAATGGTACAGTACAGCGTTGCCTATGTTTTGTCATAAACGTTCTAAAATATTCAGGGATAATTAAATTGTACCGGCACGCAGTGTCTCGCTGACATGAAGGAAATGAATTTACAGAAGTAATTTTTTATCATACTCTCTTTTTGAAACTCTGATTTCACCCTTAGCATTGAAATTTGCATATATTAAGATTTTAAAATTTCAAATTACTTGCGCACACACACCACAATTTTATATTGACTTTGATAATTTGCAGGTAATTATTACAGTTGAGATTGGCAACACTGGTACTACTATATTGTGTTGTAGCCTCAAACCCAGCCTCATGCCTAGATTGCTTAGCGTGCCTTAAAAACAACAAAAAAACACACAACGCTGATCTAATGAGTGGTCAAAAATAAAAATTAAAACTTACATGTGACCAGAGAAACATAAGTCAACAAGAAAACAAAAAACTACATAATAATTTAAGTTTTGAAGACAAGAATTAGTCTACATTCTCTGAAAAACATAGAAAGAAAACATTTTTAAAAACTCAGGCCAAACTCCATCAAAATCGCAAACATGACTTTTTGACGATCACTTTCTCTATAGTGGGAAAGTATAAAAACGGATTACTGTGATTTTTTTTCTTTACGTTTGACAAAACAAATGAAAAACCTCTTTGTCAAAAAAGATTCTTACAGACTTTGTTTTGTCTTTACTGTTTCAACTCGACAGTTTGGCGTTTGGTTTGCGTGTTCGTTACGCAGTTTTGGCCAAACGCATTGACTGATTAATTTGAAATTCGGTGCGCTGTACAAAGCCCATTGTATGTGAGGTTTTCCCCCACTCATTTCCGCTTCTAGATGGCGGCCTCCGATTTAACGATAACGAATTCATGCAATTTTGGCCAAATACATTGACCAATTGTTTTGAAATTTGGTACGAGGGTACCTTGTATAAAACCGGAACGAGATATGTATAACATTTTTCCCATTCACTTTTGTTTCTAGATCGCTGCTTACGATTTAAAGATAACGAATACACGCGCAGTTTTGGCCAAACGCATTATTTTGAAATTCGGTACGACAGTACCTTATATAAAGCCCAAACGACGTATGTGTAAGATTTTTCCCATTCACTTACGTTTTAAGATAGCGGCCTCTGTTGTAACGATAACGGCTGTTTCGTATAAAACTGGCTGAACAGACCTAACATAATTTTGTCCGTTTAGTGGAGTAAGAGCATAAAATTCCCAATAAGTTTGGTCCAGTAACATTTTTTCTATATATTATGGCTATCTGTTAAAATGTCGGAAAAGGCTACTAGCGCTGTTACGGAGCGGTGGCCAGGTAATTTATTAAGAATACAATGCGACGTCTAGTGTTCTTTGAACTACTACTTTTAGTCAAGTTGAAATGTCACCTTTAGGCCTAACTACTAATACTGATTCCCCGCAGGGTGTTGCAGACTAGCTGCACCTATTGAGAGGATTTAGACGTCCCTCGCGGTACCCGAGTCAAAGACACACTTACTTACACATACAACACTACACTTACGACTTATATATTAAAATGCTCCACATTTTTAACTCTGTACACTCACACTTACATTTAGGGAGGCAATAATAGCCTCAAAATGCTTTTCTCCTTAAAATAACAACAACAACAAAAATAATAATATTGATGTTAACAAATTTAATTTCCTATGTAACCTACCTAACTTTCTCAAATTTAATATATTTCCAGGTGTTTTGCAGCTAATTAACAAAAAGACACGGCCATATTTTAACAAGGAAGATGAGGTAATGATACAAAACTATTCCGACTGTTTTCTGATTGTGCTGAACTTTATATCCATGACGAGAAATGTTGAAAGAAGGGTGAGTGCGAAAACTGGTTACATTTTTCTTAAATTAAATTTGCTATATGTAATTAAGCAAAACTAAAACGCTACTAGCTGAACTTGCTGATAGCTAGGTTAAGTTGGTTGCTCTTGATTTACACTATTTCCAAGGGAAGGTTGGATTCAATGGAAAAAAATTTTAAGGCAAAAAGCACATTGAGGATATTATCGCCTCCCTAAATGTATGTGTGAGTGTAGTGTTAAAGTCGTAAGTGTAAGTGTGTGTTAGACTCGGGTACCACGAGGGACGTCTAAATCCTCTCAATAGACGTCGCTAGTCTGCACCCCCTGTAGGGTTCAATGGAGAGAGAAGCTACAGTAGCCGTGAAGATGTAGTTAGGTCTTCATAGATGTATGGATACAAGTATGCTATATAAAACTGAAGGGAACTTTGGTTTTGGGCTTAAGAACATTTGTATACAAACAGTTTAGGATAACAAATAGTAACTTGTCGGCTTGTTCTAGTGAACCTCTTTTGGTCTCAGTTACTGGTAGGACCAGACAAAACCTACCTAATCTCCAAGATCAAGTGACATTTGACTCAAGACTTTTGTGTGGTGTCAACAAGAATCGCTAGTGATTTGGTTTTGTGGACTGATCGGCATGAGTGAAGTCGCTCAAACAAGAGACATTGTTCTCAAAGAGAATGATCAAGATATGTTGATCAGTGCTCAACAGCTAAAAATACAACACAACTGGACAGTGATGGAAGATATATGCATTCCTCCTGAGTTGCAGTGGAGGCAATTCTATAAGAACAATCACCAGAGAAGTTGAAGTTTTACACTAATTCACTGCAGGAGACACTTCCAACTCCAAGTAATTTGGTGCGATAGAACATCTTGTACAAAAATATTCTTGCTGGCGAATATTCTTGCGAATGCCTTAAAGAAAGATAGATTTGTATGATTTTATAACAGGGTTCTGACTATAATTTGAGAAGCACTGTGTTACTCAACTGCTGTAGCTAGGAGGAGTGTTCAGTAGGAACACCATTCATTGGAATTTGTTTATTATTAATGAATTTAAATTACTCTGAGAAATTTTTATTTATTCTGTTTTCAGGATTGCGAACTTACCATCAGCAAAGAGTTATTAAATACACATTTCAAAGCTTGTAAACACGACGAGGAAGAAATCGGAAAAAAACTTGACTCAATTCCAGAAAATTTCATGACGTAAGATTCTATTATATAAAACAAAAATTATTACTTTATTATAATCTACATGACATTTTAAACTTTAAAGTAACAAATTAACAAACTTTGACCTTTGTCAAATTCATTTTCTTCTCTTAATTTGAAATAATTAAAAAATGCAAATGAAATTAATTGAAATAATTAAAGTTTGTTACAACAGTGTAATTCAGATATCTTTTAAGTATTAGGTAAAAGTTATTTTTAAGATTTAGAATGATCTACATTTTTAAACTGTTGGACAGACAAGCAGATAACACCAAGTTTGAATCAAGTTGTCATTCATTATCATACTAAGCATTCAAATTACATTAAAAATACAAATATGAACCCTGGCTTCCATCAAAATAATTTATTTAATATCAGTTAAATTAAAAATTTTAAATATTAAATTATGAAGATTTAAAAAAGTTGATTATGATATTGAAATAAGATTTTCAAAAAAGTGCAAGAATCTTATAACAAAATTAGAATTTTTTTTAAAATTTGGAATTGCTGCCATTTTAAAACTATGAAAGTTTTATTGGGAACCTGTTTATATCAAAATCGATTCTGTGCAAATTTTGAATCAAATTGAACAAATTTTGCAAAGGTGAAAACCTAACACAAATGAACATATAGAGAATATATACGGAAAACATTTTTAACAATCCCTCAAAAAGTGATCGAGACGTCAAAAAGTAGTAATTTTAAGCAGTCAAAAAGTAGCAAGGTCTGAGCCTTACCGTGATGATCATCCAATGAAAGTTCACCAAAAGTACTAAGTTAACTTTACGACCTCTAGAAATATACTGACTTAAAGGGCAGAATATTTAATGGCTATGTCGTTCCTACAGGCTCACATGGTATCCAACAAGAGAAGATTTGAACAAATTACCACAACTTTCGTTGATTATGTTCATAGAAGCCCTGGGTGACAATTTCATGAAGAGAAACAATGTTGCCGATTTTATTCTGACAGTTCAGAAATTTTATCGCCAAAACCCATATCACAACTTCTTTCACGCATTCATGTCCGCCCACACAATGGCTTATATTATTTGCCAAAACCAACATTTGTTTTCTAAAACAGAGGTAAGACAAAACATACTTTGAAGGCAAAACATACTTTAATATACACTTTTTTATGCTTCACATTCATACTTTATGCCAGTTAAACTAATGAGAACAAGAGATCAGCGTTAACGATAAGGGAAAAGCAACAGGAGTAACTGCGGAGACCAACAACCAAAAAATCAATTTGATCATTCATCATTATCATATTTGTCAGTAATAAAATTCTTTCACATAGAAAAGTATATGCAATACTACTGCATTCTAATTTCCCTAAATTTTTAGAAAAGTGCGTTAATGATTGCAAGTTTTTGCCATGACCTTGACCACAGAGGCTACACAAACACTTTCATAGAAATCACAAAGCATCCTCTCTCTTATTTGTATGAAACTTCCATACTCGAAAACCACCATTTTTCCATATCCAAGAAAATAATGGAGGTAAGCTACTTAATTTCATAACTTGTTAAGACTATTAATTTTATGCAGTAAAGGTCTACAATAAAGTCAGTTACAAATATTCAAATAGATTTTTCAATGATTTTCTAAACTGATATTAAAAGAAATCAGTGTGTGTGTGTGTGTGTGTGTGTGTGTGTGTGTGTGTGTGTGTGTGTGTGTGTGTGTAGAGAGAGAGAGAGAGAGAGAGAGAGAGAGAGAGAGAGAGAGAGAGAGAGAGAGAGAGTTTATCATCATATTTTGCTCAATTATTTTTGTATTTTTACATGGTTTTTTGCAGGTATGTAAAATATGTGAATACTTAAATTCAACTGAATACTGCAAATTATTACAAGAAATCCATGAATGCATCTTGGCATCTGATCTGTCAAATTACTTCACCAGTCGCACACTTCTTGTCGAGAAGTTAAAGAACAATACATTTACCTGGACTAATAATGACAACAGGTGAGCGAGATAATACAGACATTTGAGGTCTTGGAAAACCAACCATGATTACGTGTGATCTGACTGTCTAACATTCATTTGAAACAGAAGTTGCCGCATTGTACCCACCTACTTCACTAGAGGCGGAGATTTAGTCTTCATCTTTCCTCCCCCCTCAAAAAAAGTCTGTTATTGAATTAAAACAAAAATTATGTAACATGTTTTCTCTTCCTTTTTTTTATTTAAATTACAATAATTTGTTCATAAACAAAACAAATTAACATAGCTAGTTTTTAACAACATAACCTGAAACTTATTATAGCCTATAACCTGTTCAATGAAATCAGATGATCTTTACAAATTCATATAAAAGAACTGATCTTTTAATGTAACTACCAAAATTAAATTAACAATTCATTTTATGTACTTAAATTGGTCAAATATTATAGTTGTTTCCATAGTATACTAGTTATCGCGTTCCTCACTCCCGCAAGGTCCTCGGTTCAATCCTGGTGGGAACACAAAATGTTTTAATTACAATTCATTTAATGTAAGACTTGCAACATGCAAACTATACTGTTATATACCAATACAAACATGTTCCTCGCATCATGCATCCAGCAAAATCCAACATAAAAACCAGCCCTAAAACATATGTTAAAAAAAAACATTAAGAACTGTAACCCACCTTTCACACCAAGCCTTAATTTTCAGAAAGAACCAAAATCAAAATTAGTTTGCAGAAAACCGTTTGTCAATAGTTTACAGTAGCTATTAAAAGAATTCAAAGTAAAAAGGATGGAAAATGTAATAACATATAATGAACAAGAAATTGAATTAACAAAGTTTGAAAAAAACATATGACACTGACTCTACTTATTTCAAGTGATTAGACAAAAACACAAACAGGGTTAATGAGATTCTCCTGGAAAAATGGAATTATTGCTTGCAACTGTCTCCCTATCATGCAAGGATGTGGAGCAGAAAGAAACATACTCTATTTTAACCATGAAATAAATATCTTTCAGGCGGTATGTTAAGAATTTGTTGATGACTGCATGTGACCATTCACTTCTAACACATCCTTATTCTTTGTCCAAGAAAGTTACAGAATCTATTTACATAGAGTTCTACAATCAGGTATGTGCTATGTTAGTCATTAAAGGATCTTATCAAAGCCTAGCTTATACAGTTTGGTATTAACTAAAAAATGTATTTGTAAGTATAGTCTATTCCTTTTTTTTAATTTGTTGTACATTATAGTTAGGAAATATAAAACAAACATTCTTACTAGCCACAACGGGATGCCTTCAAATGGTCCAGGTTTCAAATGGTCCAAGCTGAATAATAATATTAATACAACACTACTTCATTCACTCCAGTTGCAAATGGTCTAGGTCCTGGACTATTTGAAACCTGAACTAAATGAAAACAAGTTTTACAAAAATAATATTAGTTTAACATAAGTAATGTGTCAATATTACCATTGGATATTCAAATGGTCCAAACGAATGTTTAAAACATTTATTTGGTCCAGGTCTGCTTTTAATTTTATAAATTTGTCCTTTTTTATAATTGCTTTACTATGTACAAGATTTTTCTTTAATATATTAAAGAGATAAATATCAATAACAAATGGTTAAATTATTAGTTCACACCATTGTACTACATACCCACCCCAACCATTATACAATTTTACCATTGAAAATTGATTATATTGCCAATACTTTGTACAAGAATGTTTTTTTTATTATTGTATATGGGAAAGTTTAAATAATAAATATTTAAATTAATAATACACGCGATTCACTACATACCCACCCCAATCATCTCTATATTGTTTTACATAGTACATGACAAACGAATTATATTAAAAAGGACAAATTAATAAAATTAAAAGCAGACATGGATTACTTGAAACCTGGACGAAATAATATTTTAAACATTAGTTTGGACCATTTGAAACATAAACTAATATTATTTTTGTAAAACTAGTTTTCATTTAGTCCAGGTTTCATATAGACCATTTGCAACTGGACCGAACGAAATAACGTTGTATTAATATTATTCGACCTGGACCGTTTCAAGGTTTCCCGCCATAACAAATTAGGTTGAATTTACATAAAATAAATGTAGCCCACAAGCAAAATTGAAATTCATTGCTTGCTATTTATCAAACAATTTCATTTCAGTAGCTAATGAAATAAACTGGAAAATAAGTATCGAATAAAATGTAAGAGGTTCAGTTTGTTAAAAATAAGTTTACAAATTCTATGCATACATGAAGACTCAGTGTCAATATTGAAATAAAATAAAATATCAATTATCTGCTTAAGTTCACACACACACACACACACACACACACACACACACACACACACACACACACACACACACATGTGTGTGTGTGTGTGTGTGTGTGTGTGTGTGTGTGTGCGTGTGCGTGTGTGTGTAGAGTGTATTCCACAACTGAAAATGACACTGAAGAGACATGTTTTATTGGTTCACAAGAGATGATGAAAAATGTGATGAAGACGCTAAACGAAATTTCCAAAAATGCTTTCAGGAGTGTTTCCAACAACTGTATGAATGGTGAAAGAAATGTATACATGTAGAAGAGTATTTTGAAAGAAAATTAAGTTATAATATTATGTATAATTTCAGTAAATTTTCACTGACCAATTCCGGAATTTTTTTTATCCTAACCTATATGCACACACACACACACACACACACACACACACACACACACACACACACACACACACACACACACACACACACACACACACACACACACACACACACACACACACACACACACACACACACACACACACACACACACACACACACACACACACACACACATATATATATATATATATATATATATATATAGGTGGTCTAGTGGATAGCGTATGTGTGTGTAGGGCTTGGCATTTTCATATATATAAATATATATATTAGCCCAAGTGTGCACAATAGTCGGACGTTAAACTACAAAAAAAAAAAAAAAAAAAAAAAAAAAAAAAAAAAAATATTATATATATATATATGTGACATTAATATATATGTATATATATATAAATACCAGTTAGGTAATTATTGCCTAAACTGTGACATTAATTAAATGTCTAAAATTAAATACTAAATAATATAAAATTGCTACATATACATACAACCTAATTTGATGTAGTACTAAACCTATTTAATGATTGTTAACGCAACTATGGCCAGAAGTTGTAACTACACTTAACTGTAACTACACACTGACAGCGAAACTATGGATTTGAGCACTTTTATAGTCATCATCGTAAACACAGCATGAAATGTAGAAGGAGAAGGTTTTAATACAACAAACTAAACTGATAGAGTTTTGTGGTCTTATCAAATGATCATCAGTAGTTAACATTTGAGGAGCTAGCATCAAAAGACAAATCAGACTGTAAAGTCATATTTCTAAACAAAAATAACCAATTTTTTTTAAGCCAAACCTTTTAAGCGATCATGTTCTTTAATCAGATCCTGTCGTGAGAAGAGGATTGAAATTTAAAATACGCATTTAAAAGTTTACTGGATCTTCGCGAAAAAAATCTGTAAAGGCTTTAACCAGAAGCAAAAAAAGGTAATAACAGAGTTTTATCTGCTTAGAATAGTTAACTGTACAGTATTAATGTTTTTGTATGGAGATATGAAAGTAAGTATATATTCCACTAGCAATTTTCTTTTGTTAATTTATTATGCTGTAGAAATAAGTATACTGCCCAGAACCCCATGTTTTTGCATTGACTCATAGTTTATTCTGGATATTTTAAGAACAATCCTTCCCACAGATAACAAGGGGTTACTGCACATCAGATGACTATTTTACAAAATGTTATATTTTCTCACTCTGCAAAAGAGTATACAAAAAATACAAAGACCATCAAAAAAATAAATTTTTAAACTTTATATGTCCAATTTTAGTTCTCCTGAAGGTATTTCTATTTAGATGTACATCTCTATTCATTATTTCTATGTACATCTCATCAATACGTGTGCAGCAAATTGTTGGAATCTAAACGAACTGACTTTTAAAAAAATCATTAAGATTTTACTTTACGTTTTTTGATAAAAGTGTGCTTATAGGGAGACATGGAAAAGAAAATGGGATTGATTCCACAACCAATAATGGACAGGAAAAAAGAGGACAATATTCCTGAATACCAAGTCCAGTTCCTGAACTCTGTGATAATGCCATGTTGTTATGTCCTTGCAAAACTTATACCTACTACAGTGACGCTGTTTAAAGGATGCAGGTAAATTGGCACTGACTCCAGAATAATCTAACGTTATATCCTTGCTTATACCTACTACAGTGGCGTTGTTCAAAGGATGCAGGTAAATTGGCACTGACCCCAGAATAATCTAACGTTATGGCCTTGCAAAACTTATACCTACTACAGTGGCGTTGTTCAAAGGATGCAGGTAAATTGGCACTGACCCCAGAATAATCTAACGTTATGGCCTTGCAAAACTTATACCTATTACAGTGGTGTTGTTCAAAGGATGCAGGAAAATTGGCAATGACCCCAGAATAATCTAATGTTATGTCCTTGCAAAACTTATACCTATTACAGTGGCGTTGTTCAAAGGATGCAGGTAAATTGGCATTGACATCAGAATAATCTCATGTTATGTCCTTACAAAACTTAGACCTACTACAGTGACGTTGTTCAAAGGATGCAGGTAAAGTGGCACTGACATCACAATAATCTACCATTGTTATGTGTTTGCAAATTGCTGAAGCAAAGTCAATTTTTATAAGTTTTTAACTGAAAACCTAGGACCAAAAGCGGCGCCTCCATAGAAATCGGTGCCAAACCCTTCCATTATACATTTTTTTGAAAAGTATTGCATTATGGTTTGGTTGGGAAAAAGCAAGCTGTATACCCTACGAACCTCAAATCTATAACCCAACTACCCTATACCTACGTGATTGAAAAAGAAAGCTGTATACCCTCCAAACCTCAAGCCTTTAACCAACCTACCCTTTAACTTTTTTATCGGGGAAAAGAGAGGTCTCTCACCTATGAACTTAGAGCCTGTAACCAAACTATCCTATACCTTTGTGATTGGAAAACGCTGTATTTTCACAAAACTTGAAGCCCTTAATCAAACCAATCCCTATATTTCTGTGATCGGAAAAAAAGAGCTAACAATCCTATTGTATAGAGCTTAATTATTATGCTAGAACTTCTGCACTTTATGGAGTATATGTTAAAATAGTATTTTAGATACCTTGGGCGTACAAGGCATAAAATATGATTATACGCACCAAGTGCAAATGATGTGCCTAAGGACTAGTGTAGCCTGTGGAGTATGGTGCATACGATCAATTTTACGTTTATGGGTCTAAGGTTTGGAAAGGAAGCTTGCAAAAAGCATGCTTTCTATCACCAGTCAGCCAGCACTTTTCATTAAAATTCTGGTAGTGGCGCACTGGGAATTCTCCCAGTAGCTTATATGGCCAGTGATATTTTCCAGAGGCCTATAATGTAACTAAGCAAATTGAAAAAACTGTCGTAGAAGTATAAGTGAAATACTAATAATATAATATAATAATATAAAGTCTTTTTAATATAATGGAAGCAAATATTCATAAAGTTACAAACTTCGACTAATCATTAAAATTAACATTTTTGTTAAAAAATGAAATTAAAATGAAAATTGATATTGACCAGAGTAAAATTCATATTTTTTTTCATTTTATGCTTTGGTGAATCTACTTTCATCATTAAAATCTGAAGAAATTAATATGTTTAATTTTATCCATAACATGTTCTAGAGATGCCTTTTAGAGCAAAATATTCCAGAGGTGTTAAGATCTGGGGCCTAATTATTAACGTAATGGTTGGCTTCAATTTCCAGTCACTAAAAATACAATTTAATAGACCATAATAAATTTAAACAACCATAATATGAAATACTGAGAGATCTACAGCAAGTACACCAACGTTTACTAAAATAATGATTGATCTCTCTCAGTATACTCTCCTATTTAAAGTTTAAACCAACATTTTTTTAAGTGAAGCCTATTTTTTAATTGGTTTTTAGCCTATATTTCAGAAGTAGGTATGAAAAAGAATTCAATTTGTAAAAAGATTTTGAATTAATTAGAAAGCAAGATGAAATATAACTGAACTGATTCGTAACTTGACAAATTTAGAATGAAGATAAACAACTGTTATTTAAAGTTTTGACTTATTTTTGTAAGACTTGGTATAACAGAGACAAATATATTTCTTATTGACAAGTTTTGGTTGCGTTTTATAATGATCAGCTGCAAAAAAAATTTATTAAATTACAGAAATCTAAGAAGACAGTGGTGTGAACAGATGAAGTTATCTGGCAAAGATATTTGGTTTCCTGACAAATCCTATGTGGATGATATGTAACAACAATATTTCTACAACTATAAATTTAAAATTATTTTTTTTACAACTAGGAAAGACAATCTGTTAAATTATTATGTATGGATTAATAAAAATAATTTTAAAATATTTAAATGTACCTTACTATATTTTTTACTAGTATTTAGCAGTCTATTTTTACAATTATTTTTTTTTAATTTACAAATATGTAAGCAATAAACAAAAAGGATATTAGAAGAAAAATTCACTACTTAACATACATTTATTTACTGATAACAAGGGACTCTTTTGTACCATCTACACCTGTAATAATGCAAATAAACTCCATAAAAATTAAAAATAACTTTTAACTTCTTAAAAATGGACAAGGATTCAAAGTTTAAGGACTTTTGATCAGTTAAATTTGTTGAATACCTAGCAAAACTGGATTACTTTCATAAATCCTATAAGATGTATGTAAAGGAGTTCAAAAAACATAACTAACTTGCCACTTTTTTGACTAGTGACTAGAAAAGATTATGAAAAAGAGAAGATGAGGGCATTCATATGATGAATAAGATTTTTGCTCATATTTCTAAAAAAAGAATAATGACGGTAGGACACAGTTTTATGAGTAGCTTCAAAGAACAGTAGACCTCAGTATTTTCTTAATCAATTGTTTGGCCATCACTCTGCAACAAAACTCAAAACCTATCCTGCAAATTAACTAGTAACCATAATATTTACAAAAAATGTTACTGGACCACCTTCACTCCATGGATATTTTATGCTCTTTCTCCATGAAGTGATCAAAATTATGACAGGTCTTGCCATTCAGCCAGCAACTAGATTCATCATCATTAAACCAGGGACCACCATCTTAAAATGCAAGTGAATGGGGGGGGATGTACACATATGTTGCTCAAGCTTTATACAAGGTATCTTCATACCAAATTTCAAAACAATCAGCCAGTGCGTTTGGCAAAAACTATGTAACAAATACACAAACCAAATGCCGAACAGTCAAATTGAAACAGACCAAACGCGAATATTTCATTATCTGGACAGACTGGAATTGACAATAACTTCATGGAAGATTATGATGAAACACAAGCAGGTTATAACACTGTCGATAATTTTATTGAAGAAGAAAATGCATATGGATTCACACAAGAAAATTAAAACGTTCAAAATCATTTTTTAGGACTTAACGACATTAAACAGAAATTTTTCATAATGCATATAGAAAATGAGACAAACCATTTGCCATTCATAACCAACCCAAAAACTTATCTTAAAATATTAATTGACACTGGAAGTACCAGATCATTTATTAAAAAGTCTATTGGTTTTAATACAAAAATACTATTAAACAAGAACCGTTTGAAGTCAGCACAGCACATGGAATTTCAAAAGAAAAATTTAGCAGCAAATTACCAATTTTAGGGGGGGGGGAGAATTTCAAAATTCTATTTATTTGATTTTCACAAAGATTTTAGATTTGTTACTTGAACTAGATAATATTAGGGAATTAAAAATTACCTTAAATTTCAAAAATAATAAATTAATATTTTGTGACAAAATTAATACCTGTACAATTCTTTAACAGAAGAGCCAAATAAAAATAATATTCATAACAATAAAGAAGTAAATTATTGAACTCTTGAACTCCAGAAGCAAGCGTTAAAAATGGGACTTAAAGTTTCTTTCGAAAAGACTAAAATATTGACAAACATACAAAAACCACCAAAAAAGCTTTAAGTGGGAAAACAATACATTGAGATAGTGAAAGAATTCAAATATCTTGGGGAATGGATCAGCTGGAAAGCCCTAGAGAAAAAAGCTATGCAATCTAGGAGAAGTAAAGTTGAATTAGCCTTCCAACTTACCAAGGACACATACAACAAGAAGTTCCTCTCCTGGAATACAAAGATAAGGCATTATCATACGGTAATTAAATACCAGAAGCCTTATATACAGCTGAAAGATTATCTCTCACAACCCAGGGCCCACTTGAAAGGCTGGAGATCAAAGAAAGAAAAATATTACAAAAAATCTTAGGCCCCAAATTCTGAGTAATTTACTCCACATCAGTAATGAAACTCTTTACCAAAAAACTGAAACACTATCAGACACAATAAGAAAAAGGAGAATTGATTTTTATGGGCACATCCTCCAAATGGACAAAAATAGACTAACTAAAAAAATATTTGACTACTTTCGCAGTAGAAGAGCCAAACCATTTTGGTTTAGAGAAACGGAGAAAGACATAACAGAACTGCAAATCACTGACACTATGCTCATGGACAGAACAGCCAAAACAATAACCAAGGACAAGAAGCAACGGTTCCAAGGCTAAGTCAAATCCAAGCGAACAATCCAAATCTCTGACGAAGAAAGAAAACCAAGATCACAACGAATGAAGCAATACTGGGCTACGAGGAAGGCACAGAACATTAAAAAGTGATTGACTTAGTGTACCCCAAAGTTGAGTGAAACAAATAAAGAGAGAAAGAAGTAAAAGATAAAGGTACCACTTGCTATGTAATTAGAGCCCGATCTAAACAATAAAAATAAAAATTCACAATATGTACAATGGATAAGAATTATTACCCCACAGACAGCAAGATGGGATAGAAATACCGCAGTGCATAGTAAAAGTATAAAATGATGAGAGTTATTGCCTCATAATTAATAATACAATATCTGATATGCGTTTAATTGTTGAACCAATGGACGTAGAACCACTAAGCAATTTTAAAATTTGTAAATTAAGTACTAATCAAACAAATTCACTAAACTTCAACATGTTAAAATATAAAGATAATAAATTAGACTTACAAAAAATTAGAACAGATCATAGAACAGATCTGAGGAAAAACGAGATATTCAAAAACTAATTTCCAACATATTTCATCAAGAGAATAATAACCTAACTTTTACCAGTCAAGTCAAGGATATAATTAGAACAACAAACGAGATTCCTGTTTATACAAGAAATTATCGTTATCTCGAAATAACTACCGTGAAGAAGTAGATCGACAAATTCAAGAAATGCTTAACCAAAAAATAATTTGACCCTCAAATTCACCATGGAATTCACCCGTATGGTTGTTCCCAAAAAACTAGACCAACAAACAAAAATTTAGGCTTGTAAGAGCTGAATCAACTTTGCTCTTCTTCCCGGAACTGGATGATAGTCAATCAATGATCGTGTAAACTTCAACATGTTGGAAGACAATCACAAAGAAATTAATGAGATAACTGACCAGACCGTTCATTCAAATTTTGAAGGCAACACCGTAGAAATTCCAATCTCGGAAGAGCCCATAAATTATGGAAGGAACCAGATTTTTATATCGCTGGTGAAATATCACCCAAAAAAGTTTAAAATATTAAAATTGTTTCGAGTCACAAAAATGAGACTGATAGTCAAAATTTCGGAGAATAATTTCAATGAAAATATAATTAAGTTCGTAAAAGAATATCTAGACTTGAAAAATAACATTTATTTTGAAAATGATATTTATGAGTGATTTGCTGAGCATATATCCAGATATTTTAAAGATTCAAGGCTTTTATTAGTTAAGTGTAGTACTAAATTAATCAATGTTACCGATGAAGACGAGATTCTTAATAGATAACTCTCACATAAGTAAAACTAATCACTGAGCCATAAACAAAACATATGAGCAAATTAAAAGAAAATATTATTGGCCAAACATTAAGGGACATAAACAAAATAAAATCAATAATTGTGAAGTATGTTTAAAATCTAAATATGATGAGTGCCACTAAACCTTGAAATGAATCTCACACCCACACCTATTAAACCACTACAGATAGTACACATGGACAGCATATCCTTAGAGTATACTAGGTTTTTAAGCTTAATCAACACATTCTCAAGATATGGACAAGTGTACTGCATAGGAGGAACATACACAGTGGAAGAAGCCAACAAACTTCTAGATTAGTTTGCACGTTATGGTGTTCCAAAATTAATCGTAGTAGATAATGGAACTGAATTTAATAATAAAATTATTAAAGAAATCACAAAACTACATAAAATTAAATTACATTTCACGAGTACACAATTTTCACCTTCTAATGGGTTGTACAAACGCTTTCACCACATTAATTGAACATATTAGGTTACTAAACAATCAGGAGGAATTTAATAACAATATTGTAAAAAAGTGAAATATGCAGTAATAGCTTATAATAGCTTATGAACAGTATCCATTCAGTCACAAAATTGACCCCTTTCGAAGTATTATACAGTCACATAACACCTAGTAATATTCTACGAATCAATATAAAAAATGAATTTTTGAATGACTATGTAATTAGCTATAAAGAAAAAACTAAAAAATTATAGGAACAAATTACGGATATTAATCAAAAAATTAAAGAAAACATCCAGGTTAAACGGAATCAAAACAAAGAACCTTTACCTGAAATACCGGAAGAAGTTTATGTAAAAACAATACAAAAACAAAGCAAAACTAAGAATAAGTTTAATAAGGAAAAAATATCAGAAATAAATCCACAGAGAAAGACTGCAGAAAGCCGAGGCAGGCATCATAACACGAAAAACAAAATACACTTGTTAAAAATTAAATGGCCCAGGAAGAAAATCAAATCCACAAAAACTAATGTAGATAATCCTGTTCCAGGTCCTTCCAGTTCTTAAAGTGCTGCTGAAATTAAAAATGTAACACAAAATCTAGGGATAATCCCAATTGAAATGGGTACAGCCAAATTACAATTATTTCAACATACCTTTATACATTATTATAATCTTGAAACATTGCATGACCAATTATAGAATTATATTATAATGATACTTTAATGAAAAATGTGTCAATTGTGAAATAGAATCTAAGGGTATGATTAATGATATATAAAAATGATAATAGGAAAATTAGAGATTTGGTTAATTATTTAAAATATAAATCACACAAATCTTGTGTATAAATCACATAAGAGAAGTAATTATGGAATAATTAGAAATTATAACTGTTAGAGATTTAAATAAAGGTAAAGTACACAGATTGGTAAATTAATGGATTGGGCTCAGTATTTAAATTCCTGACAGGAAACTTAGATGCTTATGATGAAGAAAACTATAACAAATTAATAGAGGAAATCAAGAAAAACCAGTTTAATATACAAAAGCAATTTAAATATCAATATAGCATTAACAATGACATAATTAAAGAATTGGATATTATAAATTGCAATATGGATGGAATAAGAAAAAACTGCTATTTGTTAATATAAAGTTAGAAAGTCTGTTAGAAATAGAAAACAGTAGAGATGTACTGAACCAATATATAATATAATGTAATATTAAATTTAGTTGTAGACATAGAAAACTCGCTTACATTCTGTAAATCAGGTGTGTTACACCCTAGTGTAATTTCTACAAAAGAACTATTTAAAGAAATCAAGACAATTCAGAAATATTACGGTAACCAATTGCCCATTAGATGTAAATATAAAAATATGTGGGATTATGAAAATGTAATAGATGTAAATTGTAGAATTAACAGAAAAGAAATTATATATCTTATAAAAATACCCACTGTAGGGAAGACAAAATTTGAAATATATAAACTACACTCTATCCCACCAAAGCAGGGATCAGGATATGTAACTGTTATACCTAGAGTAAGAAATATATTAATGTCTAAAACTGATGGAAGAATTTATATAGAGCTTCCAGACCTCTTCAAATGTTTAAGTTTTTATTTCTTCTTCTAATTTTGATTTGTTAAGTCAGGCAAATATCAAGAAATTTTGTAAATTAAGTTTGGATCAAAAAAAAATCTTGTTTTTTTATATTTTGCATATTGTGCTGTGCGCATGTACAACATCCCTACACACCCACACTACTCGGCATAATTGTGCACAGCCCCACCACCCATTCAACTCTCAGCGCAGGCACACATAAAATGAGGCAACTACATCATGTTTTGGATTAATGTTTAATTAATTAATGTGGTCAGTTGTTTTAGCCCGAAGGGCGCTAAACTAATTAGTCAGTTATTAACAACATAACCTGAAACTTATTATAACCTATCAGCTGATCATTACGAATTAATATAAATAAACAAATCATCATTTAATATAACTACCAAAATTAAATTAACTATTCATTTCATATATTTATATAGGTTAAAAACTTTTTCGTAGTGTAGTGGTTATGATGTGCATCTCACACACAAAAGGTCCCTGGTTCGAACCCGTGCGTAAACAAAACAAAATTGTTTTTAATTATAATTGTGACATTCAAATATACACAAAATATTGTGTCACTCACTTGTGACACTCAAAAAATACTATTATCCATCAATATACATGTTCCTCGCACCACACAACATGCAAAACCCAACATCACAACCAGACCTAAAACATAATACATGTTAAAAATAATAAAACATTACATACAGTAAACACTCACACTTAAGGCTAAGTATTAACTGATTTTTGTAATGTATCATATTGTTCTCTGTTTCGCAAACCTCTGTGAAAATAGAAGATACATACATCAAAATGTAATGCGCAACTGATAATTATTTATTCTGGATTGTAAAACACTGAAGGCATTTCAATTACACAGCGAAATAAAATAAAAAGTCTGTCATCCCCACCAGAGTGCTCTGTTCTGAACGCAAATCTGCTTTTATCTTCCACATCACCGACTTGTGACAGAACACTGATTGCAATCGTAAGCCGATTATTGGTGACGCGTAAGTTAAATTAAACTGCATTGTGAGTGCTCGATCCGAAACCATTTTGTTAAATCTTTTGTCGATTGGCTTTTGTGAGCCAACTTAAAAGCATAGTTAAAATAATTTGTTTCATCACTACATAAAGAGAATTTATCCGACCAAGTTACCATTAAGATAATAAAAGGTATAAAACACAAATTTTAACACACTACTATTTCCTAATAACAGCTTAAAATAATTTCATAATAAACATGAAATCTGTCTACTTTCTTAAAGTCGTCTCATCATATTTTGCTGAAATTACTTGCCGTAAATGGAAATTACAACTCAAATTAGTATACCAAATTTGAAACATAGAAACTCCATGAACCACAAACTTTAAAATAAAATGACTCGCAATTCAAAAGGAAATCTTAACAAATATTGCATAAAAACATTACACAAACTCTCACGTTCAATTAATTACCCGAAAATTTAGTTTAGACCAGAACCAGCAACTGAACCTGTGACCTCTTTCGTGTGAGGTGAAAGAAACAGAAGTCCACTACAAAAACAAAGGCTTGTAATAAATTGAATTAGCTAAATAATGTTATACCCCTAAATAATAAAATATTTTCTACAACAGTACTTCAGAAATAATTTATTTTTTTATCATGTACAAACATTAACATTTTATTTCTTTTTATGTTTCTTCTTTATTTTTATCCCGTCCGTGATACTGAAGTCTCCATAGCTGTTTACATTTTCACTTAAAACTGAATCTTCTATATTTTCTTCAAGAACATGGGCTTTTCTTTTCTTTTTGTGTCCGTTTATTGCTTTACCATTAATTTGCTGACCTTTATTCATTTTTAAATAACAGTCCGTTTTTATTTCTACTATACTTTTATCATTATCAATATTTACATCACAATTTAATTCATTGACATATTCTTCATTTTTAGCTTTTTTCGTTTTTTCCTTTTTCTTTTTTACTGTTTCAAAACACTTAACTTCTTGAGGTTTTTCGGAGCTCAAATCACAATCTCTCCAACTTTCCATTTTTTGTTTATCTTTTTTACATTTTTTATGAATTTTTATTTTCTTATCAACTCCTTGTTCATCTGTACAGGGTTTTTCATCTTTATTTGTAGAACATTGTTTTGGTTTTCCTTTGTGCAATGAAAATGTCTGATCTTGGTCACTGATGCGTGCCAATTTTCCATTTAATTTATGCCCATGACGAGCTGCTCTGTAAATGATAAAAAAAAATAAGTAAAAATAATCACTTATAACATTAATTTCAAAATATATATTCTCCTGTAAAGAAAATATCAATACAAACTTAATTATGGTCCAAAATTATGCCTACAATACACAACAATTAATAAGACAAAAATGTACTGAAATTTGTATTAGGAAAAGTTGAGAATAGAAAAGAAACATCTGGGTTAAACACATAAACACAGCATCACTAAATTTTAATTATTTAAACACATAAATATATTTAAGAAAGTAATGTATCAATACAAGGAGCCATTGTTCACACCATATTCATTGCTTTTCTTTAAAATTTAACACCATTTGGATAAAACAACATCCCTTTAGTGACATTACACCCTTACTTGTGGCCAGTCCTGCCTTCACATGCTAAGAACAATTCTTCGTCTGTCAAATTTCTAAATCCATTCGATTCACTTGGTGCACTGTCTTCATTACTCGATAGGCCGGTTTCAATTAAAACATCATTTTTTAAAATTGCTACCTGAAACCAGTTAAACAATTTTTAATAAAATTAATCTCTATAACAAGGTGCAAAAATTACCATTAATTCAGAAAATGGCAGTTAAACTAATTTCTTCTTGTTTTATAAACTTTACTTATTTTCATTACTTTGCATATTTGATTTCAGTTATACCCAAACAAAGTAACGAAAAATCAATGCTTTACTAGAAATAGTTATAATGAACAATTCTTGCCGTTATTCGGCTTTGCCTGTTTCTAATGTTTCAAAAAGCTTCATTTTTTATTCCTAACTTAACTAAGATTTTTCAAGACTACGATAAATACAGACTGAGCAGAGACCACTTATAACCATACTGGACATATTTAGAGATGCTATACAATTTGATTCTTTGATTTTCCATTGTAGGATGTATATGTAATACAAGAAAATATTCAAGAAAAGAGAAATGTTGAAAGAAAACAAACTTGTAGATGAAAAACTTACAAAGGTAGTTTTTATAAAGAAAGTGATGCACTTTTACCTTTTTAAATGATTTGTACTCTAATTTTTCCTTTTCGCTTTCACTGATAAATGTTCTTTTTATTCTTACTTTGGAAGGAGTTTTATTCAAACTATGAACAGCAATGTTTCCATCCTGAAAAATAACCAACATGATCACTCAGTATCAAATTAACTGCATTAACTGTATTGACCAATGCCGAGACGACATAAAATACAACATTAGCTATATAACTTGGGAAAAATATGTGACATATATCAAAACTTAAGGAAATTGAGTGGTGTATCAATAAAACAATTATATTGATCAACACTATTTATTATGACAACAAAAACTTATTCTTAAACTTAATTTAATCTATATACATACTAATGTAAGATCATCAACAGGAAATAATGTCACTTATCTACAGTAAATGAAAGCTGTGGAGCCCTACATTGCACTGCACTTACAAAATTCAAAATTTTTTTCACCTACTACACTGTATAAGAGTGCATTAAACCAGAAATACAATGCATAATTCCATCAGGTGGCAACACCAAACAAATAATGTTTTATTTTCTTAAGTAAGTTACAAAAATAACCCAAACTAATTAAAACATACTTTAGGGGTTTTAAATTTTTATAATTTTTTTCTTCCTTAAGGCCGAGTGGAGGAGCAGAGTTGCAATGAGCGGATCGCAGTACAAATTAAAAACCTAACCTATTGTTTTTAATGTAAGTGTGGCTACTGGAAGCAAAGACGAGCCATGCAATGCTGCTTTACCCACTCAGTTTTGTTTCGATTTCAGTGGCTGCATTTACATTAAAAACAATTCATAGTCTATTTCACTCAGCACAACTCCGCTCCGCATTTGGTGGCCAGCCGGCCTAATTCTTTTAAAAAATATTGCAAAGATTTTAAAAATTAGGATGATAAAGTATGCGGTACATGAGTTTTACTAACAAATGTATTAAACAAATTTTAGTAATTTTTTAATAAACACAATATTTATAACCTCCTTACAAATATTTTAAAATTAATATTGCAAGCACTGCTTAAAATTTTATGAAGGCCTGGAACATATTACATGTTTTAGACAGTAAACTATCCAGCTGGGACCCTCCCAGCTTGTAGTGTGTAAGTTATGCCATACATATCAAAGGCTCTTTACATAAATTCATATTTATTTATTTATTTACTGGTACAAATTTCTTATAGAAGGTAATAAATTACCTGTGCATGGGCTCAGTTAATAACAAAACAAAATCATACATAGATTATCTTAAAACTGAAACAAAAAAACTAAATTCAAACCAAATTCCAAGAACTACATTACTTTACAAACTAAACCAATAACTTATTCCAATATATCAATATAATTCTGTCTAATTTCTGATTATAATAACAATGCATTTAGGAACAGCCATTTTTCAATTTATTTTTAGTGTGTCTTTACGTGCAGTATGAGTTTTTAGATCACTTGTTAGTTTATTAAAATACTTAATAGCAGTGTACATATTTTTTTTCTTTACCAGCTTCTTTATATACAGTAGGTATTTCTTATGCCTTGTAATACTATTACTATTTATAAATTCATTGCTTAGATTATAATAATTTCTCAACAATATTGTCAAAATAATTTTATTTTAATCTATACATTAATATATAAAACATATCAAATATCGATATAAAATATAAAATTTTATTTACAATGGAATTGTATATGTTTCAATGGTTCTACGTATAATTGTGATAACTTAAACTTGAAATTTAATTTGAAAACTTACATCTGTATTTGAAACACCAATGTTACTAGCAGCAGTATTGTACGCCTGTTCCCACCAATGATTTGTGAACTGTTCAGCTGGATCAAAACCAAATCCTTCTGTATTAAATTTTAATTTTGGTTTTATAGGTTTTGAAATTCCTGATTCCAGTTTTCCCAAACCTCTGCCTAAAAACATTAGTAAAGGCAATATTAGTTACTCTTACAAAAGACATTAGCCTATCTGTTGCACGAATGCTACCACTGAAATGCTAAATTCCAGTGAATTATTAATTATATAAGCGTCCACATTATTACATCGTACATATCAGATCAGATGGCATAATGAATGCTTCAAATGTAATCGAGTTCTGTATCGTACACTTCATCGTATTGTGCGCATCACATCTTTGCAAATCCGATTGGGTCAAGAAGAGCAATGAATTAGATCATATGATGTGATAATATACGACTATCATGAACTGAGTTATAATGAAATATTGACTGCTAAAATCCGCACAGATTAATGTGAGCTAATGCACACTACATTCATTTTATCTGATTTAATTGATCCGCCTAACATGTTTGATACGATCTAGTGGACGATACGATGTATAGATGAACATTTTATTTCTCCAAATATTATGGGATTTCGATGACTGTAAACAACTTTTTAAGCTCAGAAAATTTTAAACAGTTATCAAAAATGGACTTGGGGAGTAAAAATAGTATGGGTTGTATCTATCTTAAAATCCACAAACAGTAAATTTATAGCAGACTGTAGGGAGTGGAAGGCGGACCTACTCAATCTGTAGGCAAAGAAATGACACATGGGGCTAAATATCTCAAATTAGTATATAACAGCCTATATAAAATCAGGCAGACATTTGTAGACACACAAGCTTAGAAGAGAGGAGGCAGTTGCAAAAGGCCTTCTAATTAAACCTAGAAATAGAAGATTGTTATCAGTAAAGTTAACATAATAAAAAAAAGGCAGCATATATAATATGGTAAAACAATATGAAACTACTACCGGAACTGAAATAATTAATTATAAAAACAAAAACTTAAGTTCATAAAATAAATTATAAAATTAATTATGAAATTAGTTAGGGGTTATTTAACAAAAGAGCATTGAAATGATCAAACAAGTACTGTGAGATAGCACGAAACTGTAGGTGACATCAGTGATTGATACGAGCCGTCAGCCTATGTTTGTGAGCAACATCACGTATAACTAGTGTATATCCCTCCAAGTTTCAAACCTTACAGCTTTCATTTCTCCATTTATCCTGGCCCCACTGTAATATCTTAAGCAGAGTGCAAATGGAAAAACCATGGGTCTCATTAGAGGGCATTGTGGTCTGGAAATAAACATGAACATAAAAGGAAGGTAGCCTGCTACAGAGATAAAAGAAACCGTGTACAAGAAAAGGTAATACAGGAAGGAAGGAAAACAGAATTATTTTGTTATGTCATTGTTGACACCTAGGTCAACAAAGTATTGGTGTTATCACAGTTATTATTTTATATCTGCTATATATTACTAATACCACATGTTAGTAACTTTCATGGTACACATGACTTTTCAGTACTTCTGGCTGTTTTGTAATTTTTGCGCTAAAATGCTTTATTACATGTTCATTAGTAATAATACAAAATATACATGTGCAGAAACATGGATGTTCGAAAAAAAAATCTCATAACGTAATAATTAACCTACTAGCCTATTGTGTAAAAGTAACAAAGTGATTCTCATCACAGAAATTATTTATTTAATGAGCGTAATTAATAAGAGAAACTAATGCGGAAAATATGGAAAGTTAAACAAAATTGAAAAAATTAACCTCCATAACCAAACAAGTACTACTGCACAAAATTGGTTAGTTGATACTAATTTATTTGTTTTTTATGGAAATAAATAAAAGAGGCTTCAAATGTCATAAATACACAATAGGCCCAAGTATTGGTTACAATATTCTGACAGTTTTTTCTTTTTTTCTGATCTTTCAGTTATTACATAGTTTTTTTTACTTTTGATTAGTACTTATAAGCATTAAATATGTTTTGTAAAGGAAAACGTTAATAATTTTCACACAATAGTAAATGGTTAAGTTATAAACAATTATGTTTTTCCATTCTTTAAAATCTTTCGGTAATTTCCTCAATTCTATATTTTCAATCTCTACTTGTGAACATGAAATACAGGATTTTGGGGAGAAAAAAATTATTGGTGGCCAAATATAATGCATATTTATTTATCACATCTGCATTTACCTTGACACCAAGGGAAATAAAAACATCTCTGTAATTAAAATACTTCTGACTTTTAGGGACTTTTGAAAAAGTTATATTTTCATGATTTTTTTTGCTGGTATTATGTGTTATATCATTTCCTTGAGAGATATTATGGAGAAGACTAAATTTAATATGATAAATGTATAATAAATTGCAATGTTTAGTCATTTATTACTAAACTGCATTTTAAACCTATATTCTGAGGTCATTGATATTTACTTTGCATGAATTTACTTGCATGTTTACTTTACATGGATTTATTTCTATGTTTATTTTGTACGATAAATTTATTTCACTACATTAATATGCAATTTAGGTATTCATGCAGTGTAGCATGTCCTGTTAAAATAGTGATTTTTGAATACTGTTTTTATTTTATAACTTATTTATCTAATGAACACATATTTACCCATGGAAAATACTTTTTTTAAAGAATACATACAATTTTTACGGAACTATATTCACACGACATTACTGTTTACATTGCACTGAAGATACTACTATTCATTCTCTGATTTACCAGACATGCATATTCTTGTTATCTATGTGTGCTTACTACTCATGCACAATACAGAATCTCACAGGCAATACTAAATTTTGATTTATTATTGTTTGTGCTTATTAACAAAACATTGTTAAAATGGCCACTATTATTTGTGAACTCTGCAATTTGCCTCTGTTTGAGTCTTTAGGTTGCAATTACGGTCGTGTTGTTGATTTTCTTATGAACCACAACATCTTTAAAGAATTGTATTTGTTTTCGAAGTGCGGCAATATTTGCATTATTAATAAAGAAAAATTATCGTTTTATTGCAACCGACGTGCAGATGTACAACCATCATCAGGTTTTTTTTCTATCACCATGTTTGGCCCAACAACCGTCTTAGTTAGGTTATAGAGTATTTTTTTTAAATGAGGATTTTTATCACTTTAAACCCTTGTTAGATGTATTTTTATCACTTTACCGATCTACAACACGTTACCGACTTTCATGCGTTAGCAATTTTGATGTTATGTTGAATACTTTTATTTTCGATTTTTACCCTTTCTCATGGTTTCCACGCCTTTATATTTTGGATTATTGCTTTTGGGAATGTAATGAAGTGTTTTAGTAAAAAAAATATCGAATATGATAATAATAAATCATTTATTATCATGATAATTTTTGTAGTGAAAACATTGTTGAGAAAATTGCTAACACTATTTGTCCACTAAAATGACATTACTTACAAAGGTTACTACTTTTTAAGGAATACTATTTATACGTGTAACAACTGAGTGTATGTGTATTTATACGTGTAGGTTATGAAGTTCTTTTAAATATATATATATATATATATATATTCTTTTCATTATTAATAACGCCCATTTTATTAAACACAAAACAGCTGAGTCGAGTTAGGTTAAATATGCAACAGTCAAGTTGGTTAGGTTATGGAGTTTTAAAAAAAAAAAATATTGTTTTCATTTAATAACGCGCATTGAATTATTAATAACACACATTAAAATTGCCTTTTTGCCATTACAGAAACACATTTATCACTTTCACGCGGTAGTGATTTTCCACGACTACAAATACAAAAACATAGGTTATGTGTGTCACTTCATTTTCACTTTTTTTAACTTCCGTTGTTTCCACACTTTTATATTTTGGATAATTAATATTGGACATATAATGAAGCGTTTTGGTGAAAAAATTGCTAAAAGTTTTATCACGTAGGCGTACAAAGTAATTAATTTACATTAGTGTTACAAATTCCTTTAAAAATTGTTGTTTTCATACTTAACCTCAAATGTACCGCAAATCATCACGATATCCTTACATCAACACGATTCCATTTTATAAGATTTTCAATTTTAAAACGGTAATAACCTACCTTCCTGCCAACCGTATTTTAGAAGTAAATTCCGAGCAAAATCCATTATTTAGTATTATATGTTTAATTAATTTAGGAGAAACAGACATTTAACCTCCCATTCTATAACATGCACGGCGTGAAAGCTGCAAGTAAGTAGAGATGGGTAAGAAAACTCCAAACTGTTAAAACAAACTGTTTTTCTATATACGAAAAACAAACTGCTTTGCCAAAAGGAAACAAGCAGTTTTAATTGGACTGGATCGTGATTTGTTAAACAAGGAACAACAGTTTGGACTTTCCCCACCACCTACGTTCTATTCGAACGTTGCCGCAAGCGCTAAAACTTTTTCCCTGCTATTTTCCTGTTAAACTGTTTTCCTTCAAACAGTACAAACATCTTTTCTTTAACTTGCTATACTTTTTCCCTCTATTTCTTGTTGCAACGTAGTGAAGTAAGAACTGTTTGGGCGTTGTCAAAGTTTATCTCTATTTTGTTGTGAGTTATTTGAAAGTTTTAAATGTAAAATTTGTTGTTCAAACATTTTTTAAACTGTAAAGACAGCCATAATTGTGTTATATATTAGTTTTTCTCAGTAGTTTACTTTGTGTTTAGAAATTTAAAAATATTTAGAGGACATTTTTGAAAGTTTTCTTTTACTTTTTTTATGTTTTTAGAATTAAGTGCATAGTTTTTAATTATTTATTGGATGTGTGGACTTTTTAGTGTTTTTTTCAGGGTTTAAAAGTGAAAAACCTGTTTTTTGTGATGGGAAATATTACAAACGTCTTGCATTTTATTTTTATCCGGAGCCTAATTTTCTTAACAAAACATTTGTTTTGTTAAATATGTTATTACAATAAATTATATTTTTTCTGTGTTGTAAAATGGAAAACTTATTTTTTGCTAATGCTAATGTTAATAACCTATCATTAACCAATAATAACCTAATGTTAATAACCTATAATTTTGTAACTATATAGAGCCAATTTTATTTAAACATATTTGGCCTATGTTCTTATTACTATATTTTACTTATTAAGGTTACTTTTTTCAGTGTTGAAAAATGAAAACCTACTTTCTCCCAAATAAAAATATGACAGTAACATCTCACATTTTGTAAATACATAACCTAATTTTATTTAAACGTATTTTTTATATTTATTATCAATCATCAATATTTTTTAATCAACTAAAAATATTCTAAATTGTTTGCATTTCAGTAAATATGCAAAGACTATTTAATTTTTGAGTAAAAAAAAAGAATGATTCTATTAGAAATTCATTGCATTTTGTAAATATAAAATGGCATACATATATATTACGTTTTGAGAATGTAATTTAATTATTACTACACTTATAAGGATTATTTTTTTCTAAATGTTTTACACCCAAAAACAGTTAAGGACATGGTGGTAATGGGAATGAAAAAGTAGTCTTATAAAACTGAACGTTTATGCTTATGTTTTAGCTGCTAATACAACTTCGAGTTTCATTTTTCTAAACCTGTTTTTTTCAAACTGTTTTTCCAACAGTTATTTTTTTGCAACAAACTATTCGTTGATATTTTGTAAAAATAGCAGAAGTGCCCATCCCTACTAGTAAGAAGGCAGAAGGCACAGTGTAATGCAATTCAACTCCGTCATTCCGTGTCTAAGAGTAAATATAAATCACATGAACACAATTTACAATTAGACACGGAATTGGTATGAGCCAATGACGTTCGAAGCTACAACTGCAAAAAGGTTTCAGTGTGCTTGTGACGTCACGCTTTTTACTTCTTATGGTAAGAACGAAGTAAAACAAAAATTTAATATGAATATATATAACAAAAGTAAATACATATTACTACTAATGGCTTAACACGTTTGTAGTCATATTTGTATAAGTATCCTCCTTATATTTCTGCTAGTGTTAAAGTTATAAAATGTTTTTGTTAACCTTCAATATTTACAGTACAAGAACAGACCCACAAAATGAACATTGGGATAAAAAGGCCCTACAACAATATTATACATTAATAAAATTTTATTAATAAACTAGCTGTTACCCGTTTGAATGTGAAACTGAACAAAAAAAAATAGAAATTGAAGAACAACAAAATCACTGAAAAAAACATAGTTAAAATTAGAATAGTAATAATAACAATAATAAACAGAGAAATAAATAAAGGCATACAAAATATAATAACATTTATTTGTAAATATTTTCCTAAAACTATTTAAAAATAGTACACCTTGAAGACAATAAATACACAATTTAATATAGGTCTGTAAATTGGCCCTGCAATAATCACAAGAATAAATTGAATAAACATAAAACATACTTAAAACTAATTAACCAGAAAAATTAACCAAAAATAGACAATTTGTTACAAGGCTGTAGAGGTCCTACAGTGATGTTCCGGCTTCGCCTGCAATTATAATATGTAAGTAATAAAATTTATAGTCAATTTTCAAAATCAGAATAGGTTTATTTCAATTTAATATATTTCTACATACAATATTATACAATTTATGGTTTTCAGCCAAGACATATAGATTGGACACTCTAGAACAGGTGACATATAAATGACCATGAGAAAAGTACGGAGTTCCCAAATGTATTCCAGCTACTCTTAACATTTCACCCAGCAAACTTATTGTCATTGTAACTGCCAACTTGAATGGAAACTGCAATCTTTAACTTGGAAAGGCAGGTTGCTTGGAATTACTGAAAAAAAATTATAGGATTTTTTTTTTTTTAAATTCGGTTAAAATCGTTGCAATGTAAGCGTATAAACAATAATGTTGTAATAAATAACAACAGGGATTAAGATTTTTAAATGGAAATGCATTTATGTCCATCTTAGGAATGTAAACCATGTGCATTCCAAATTTCATCTTAATGTTTAATGTGTGATAATAAATAAAAACAAACAAAAACACACAAACTCTCAAATTTATAATATTATATTACGAAGTATAAAATATTAAAACATCACTGTTGTGCAGTTAACACATACCGCAAATCTAAATGCTAAATAAGTATTATAAGAGCATTTACAATAATTTAAATATTTATTATTCACACCTACCAATATACAGTATAATAAATGTACAAAACGTCACTGTAATACAGTTAACACTTGTTATAAAACTAAATACTAAATAATTAAGTTGGACTGGGTAAGTAGTAAAATTGCATTTAAAATAATTTATTATTCACCAATACATAATAAACATATACCAATATGTTAAATGTATACAAAATCACTGTTGTACAGTTAACACATGCCATAAAACTAAATACTAAATAAATAAGTTGGACTGGGTAAGTAGTACAATTTCGTTTTTCTAAAACAGGAATAGGCCTATGTTCATCTCAGGTACTTAAACCATGTTCATACCAAATTTCATTTCAATCGTTACATTAGTTAAAGCGTGATTGAATAACAAACAAACTTTAAGAATTATAATATGATTAAGATCCAAAAGAGATGAAGGAAGTTTAGAATGAAGTCAATGCCAAGCTACTTCACTTCACTGAACATCGTCTGCACACAATTTCTCAAACCTGATATACAACTTGTATTTTGAAAACCATACTTTACAGTCATGGTTTTTCTAATATTGTTTGCAAAACATATCAGCAATGTTAAATGTTTCTACATCACTTAATACACAATATAAAGTAAGACAAATAATTTAAAATAGGAATTGCAATAACTAACATTTCCGCTTGCTCCTTAGTCGATTTGGAATACACACTACTTTTTGTATTACTATTGTACTACTGTACTATTTGTAAATTTTGTATTTTGTCAATTAGTAAATGTATATGTAGTTTTGTCTAGCCTATTTGATGTCACACTTAACCTATAATAAAAATTAACACTGCAAATTGTGATTGAAGCAAATCCCCAAAAGAAAAAATATTATATAACTAATGTTTGGAATTAAGAAATAAAAATATTATTAGTAGTATACTTAAATACTATTATTTATCTATATGGTAATAGATTATAATTATCAAACAAATTAATTACAAAACTGTTTTTTGCTTCAGTAAATTATATATACCAAAAAATAAAAGTCTGCAATTTACAAAGTTGTGTAAATCACTGGGAGTTTGGTTTTATTTCATGTGGAAGGCGTACATATTGTTCAATTATTATTTTATTAGGACATGCTTTTTTTTTGGTGTTTAACATCCGACTATTGTGCACAGTTGGGCTAATGCAGATGTTAGGATGACTTATAGCGTATGAAAATGCCAAGCCCTCACCGGGAATCGAACCCAGGTCCTCGGGGTAAAAGCCTAGTACGCTATCCACTAGGCCACCGAGGTGGCTATTAGGGCATGCTAATAAGTCTGGATTAGGGCATGCTAATAAGTCTAGTTTATGTCATATTTTTTTAAAAAATAGTAAGAAATAACAGTAAAATATTTTGTGTATATGATAAAACAAAATTTTATTGGAAACAGAAATGTAAAACTGCTTAACCCAACTACTAGACTATTACTTTCAGTAGCCTACCCTAGGTCAGGCTTTAGCCTATTATTAATTGGTTCACTTCATATGCAGTAGTCTATAGCCTATTTTAATGTAAGTACCTACTAAAATTTAATGTAGCAAGCAGTAATAGCTTACATGCTTTTTTTCACTCAAAAAAAAATTAATAGGATATAATTCAAATTCTAACACAAATTACATTAATAAAGCCTATATTACTAATGGAGATTTAATCCTTAACTTGAAGCACCTTTTTTAACAAAGTAAGCCCCACAAATAAAATTTTACTTACAAAAGGTTTATTCGTCTACCAGAAGAATATTTCTACTGAACACAGAAGAATATTCATTCACAGTAGAACACAGTTGAATCCAAGTAAAGAACTCAAATTCTGGTAAAATCCGAGGACTCAGCAAGTTATCACTATTCAGTATCTCTGAATCCCAAGATTTTATCCAAAATTTCGAAAGATCTTTAAACAAGAATCGCCTACATTTTAGGACATGGTTTTAGTAGACACTGAAAGATGCCATTAGAGGTGAAAAATTAATAAGAAAGGAAGGTAAGTTAAGAGTGCAGTAAGGTAAGTAAAGAATATGCTTCCTGTATCTTACAATCACCCACCCCCTTATTTGTACCTATCATATTATAGAGCATATACATTTTGTATTGGTTCTTTATTACACATTATTATTCTTTATTAAAATCACAGATGAAATCTGAATTTTGATTGGTCAATTTCAATCAGAAAGAATATTGAAGTTTAGTGTTTAAAATTGAAAGAAATAATTCAGATGGTAAGCGGTTTTTATTCTGGTTAAAAGAAATCATTTACCCACAGTCCGATAAAGTATTTCGAGATGGTGCATTAGGAATGCATTTTTTTCAAATAACCTAATTTCATATTCTGTAATGTACGAGTATTATAGATCTACCTGGTATAGTAAGGCTCTTGCAGTTATTTCCTATTGGAAAATGATTACTTCATCAAAATTAATTACAAAATGCATAATAAGATAATATAAACTTACTGGTAATTAGTTATAGGCCTTTAAATAAGGTAAACTTGCTGAATATCGGATACTTTTTGTTGAATTAAATTTTGATCTATCAAACATACTTATATCATTACTAAACTTTGCTAAATGTTCGAGAAACTTATTGACTACTTGTACCTATCAACAAAATATTCAACATATGTATAAAGGAAAAATAATAATTTTTTTCCTAAAAGTATGCATTTTTTGATTTTATAAAAAAGCCGTCCTAATATCGGATGGGTGGTATGTAATTTTAAAATTTACCTTTTTTATTTCTAAATATATTTATTTATTTATAAATAATATTATTTATAAATAACATTTATTTATAAATAATATATTTATAAATAATAATAATATTTATAATAATGCCTAATATCGGATAGAAGTTTAACATGGGAATTCAAACAATGATAAACAATCAGAAAAAATTATTTATTAATATGAATTATTAAAACAAAAACAACATAATAACTAAAATATAATTGTTAAAGAAAACTTCAGTTGTTAATTTTCAAGAGTTGAGCGTGGGACATGAAACATCTTTGATGCCTTTAGAAATCCCATTTCTTTGTTTTTAACAGCTTGGACTGCTTTTATCATATTTTCCTTGCTCCATTTCTTTCTTGGCGGCATCTGTAACAATTGTATTTAATATAAGCATACCCAAGTATCCGATATTAGGGCGGAAGCTACCTCGTGGAAAAAGGTAAACTAACATCAAAACTAACTATGATATGCCTTATTTCGCTCCGTATTATTAATCTACACTAAGCTACAGCTATGTTATGCATAAAAAAAATGAACGCACATACCTTTTCTAAAGGGTGAAAAAATGAACCAAAGTTGGGCTTGCAAATATTCAGAATTTCACAAAACACAAAATTACAAACAAAACCGACATCCGAACTCACTGAAAGGTAAAACTCACATGAGGGGTAAAGGAAGTAGAGGAAGACCTAGTTCGAGTGTTTTTAGCTAGGAGCAGCATTTACTGGCTGAGAAACAGCACTATCCGATATTACGAAGGTATCCTATATTCGGTCAGTTTACCTTAATACTACTTCTAATTTTTACATTATCTAATTTTACTTGTTTACCTAATTTTTTGAGTTCTCACAGATCACGTTTGCTGTTACCGAATCAAAAAATATTTTAAAGTAATGATATTTAAATTAATGTACTTTGTTTTTATTAGGTTATTTGTGCACTTTTATATATTAATTACTATAGTTTTAATTTTTGGGACACTAATTGTTTTATTTTACTCACTCTCTGTTATTCAACACATTCACTATTAAACACATTACCAAAATACTTCCTCCGCAGGGGATGCAGACTAGCTGCACCTATTGAGAGGATTTAGACGTCCCTCGCGGTATCCGAGTCTAACACACACTTACACTTACAACACTACACTTGCGACTTAAACACTTTACACTCACACTTATATTTAGGGAGGCGATAATAGCCTTAATGTGCTTTTCGCCTTAAAAAAAAAAACTATAATACTTCCACTTACAGTAGCTTCAATACCGTCTTTCACGAAGCTAACCAGAAAGACGTGAAATAAAATAATCAGAAAATTGACATGATACGAATGTATAGGCATACTGTGCAACTTAGCATGAGTTCGCACTTTCGGCGGTGTGGTGGGGTAACGAGAAAACGGATAGCCTACATTAAAAAAAAAAATAAATAAATAAATAAATGCTACGGTTTTGGGGAATGCAAATTTGTAGTCTGTTTCCGCAGTTGAGTAATTAGAATTTTGTTTTATATGAAGAACAGCACAATATGATTGCCAGCGCTTGCGTATAGACATCACGACATTTTCTTCCCCCACCATACCGTTGATAATGCCGACGCATAACATTTGCACTGAACGCCTAAAAGTGCTAACTTGGAGTGGGGTGCTCCCACCCTGATGATTACCCCTACCGTCCTGTTTTTCATGCGAGGCCTACTTAATATTGTGTGTAAAACATTACATAAAAATAATATTTAAATAACATTCTATGTAGAATTTTTTTTAGGTTCTATGAACATCCTTGGGTGGAACCCAGGCCAACCCGTCTTGTGGTCGGTGTATTCGGTTCTTTGACCATTTCTAAAAAATAGATTGATTTTCTCTCAGTTGAATAATAAAATCAGTTTCTTATTTAATTGCTCTAACCAATCTAAGATACACGGTTTTACGCTACGGTAACATGTTTGTGTTCACACACACCACACACACACACACACACACACGCGCGCGCGTATATCAAGGTTATCACGATGACAGCTCCAATTAACTATTTTCAATGGAAATTTTCGCAAACAAATTTAAAATCTGAATTTATTAGGGTTTTAAAGCTTGAAACTTTAATATGTGAAGATTTTAATGCTAATTAAGAAGGTGAGATCAGAGTTTCGAAAAAAAATTGTACGCGATAAAAAAAACTGCTTTTAAAAATTTGCTTCCGTCACGTCAGCGAGACTGCTGCGTGCTGCAATCGCTTCATTTAACGACCATATTAAAATAATAAAAGTATTTTATATTACAATACTCTATACTGTAAATTTGCCTGCATTCTATTCGCTGTCAAAGTTCAGGCAGTCAGAATGTTGTAGATATTATACAGTTATTAATCTGTGTTAATTTAAACCACAACAGGGTGTTCGTAATGTGGAACTTCTACATTGAGCATTTAATAATGTGTGTGTGTGTGTGTGTGTGTGTGTGTGTGTGTGTGTGTGTGTGTGTGTGTGTGTGTGTATGTGTGTCAGCACGCGTACGTTCACAATTTTATTCCGTTTGATTCAAACTTAGCACTCGGCAAAATACATTTAACAATTTCAAATTGGCGGCCAATTTTTTTTTCAGCTATGAAAAAATTTACAGACTAACTTGTTTAATTTACTTGTTTAAAATTATGATTTCACCATCGTAATCAGCGTTAAAATCCGCATAAATAAGCATTCCAAAATCCATTGGAATTATAAGAAAATGAATTTGAGGGCGTTCAGGGTTCATTTTCGTATTTTCAGTATAATTTGAAAGTGCTTGCGCTAATTAATGCCGCCATCAATTTGGTAGTCTACAGGTCACCGCTACTGGGCCTTAATATCAAATACAATACAACGCTAATATATTCTTATTTATTACTTTTTACAAATATTAATCAAGACTAACACAAACGATTTTATGTTAGAGTAGCAGTAGCCTAAACACTTATCAATCTTATAAGTCTGTAATATTGCATAGGCTACATTTATGTATTATGTTGGGCCTATCCTAGTTTTAAAGTATTTTCGTCAAAAAATTAGTTACTATTTTTAACGATTCCCCAATTCAGGTTTGTTTTGACGAATTTCCATAAAAATATAGCTGTCAGGCCTATGAAATGTGCACCCGCGTTCTTCCAAGAACACGTTTTTGATTGGTCGTTGAGAACTAAATTTATGAGCTGACTAATTTGATCAGATTTTTTAATTTCAAGTTTAGTATGAAAATTTATTTTGGTTAATGGTCGGTTCAAATTTTAGAACCTGTGTTTGATTTATATAACACTTTTTTTTAAAAAACTTATCTTCAACACCACCTTAATCTGTAAAATTTAAATTTTCAAATTGCCAAATTCAATGTGTTTCGTGCATGTAATGAGCAATTTCAATGTAGGCCCAATAGTCTTGAGGGCCTATGAAAGTATAGACAAGTAACGAACATTTTATTATAACATAATTTCATCTTCAGGAGCGCATGTGTTGGGAGAGAATTGTGTTCAGAGTGTAACGTCTTCCAGGAAGCACAACATCCTGTCTTGCTGGAAGTCTGGGAAGCATCCTGTCCACTCGCTCCAATGTTACTGGGAACAGTGGGAACACCATTCCACACCACAAGCATTGTCCAAAACGAAACGTTCACTCATAAAAAGTAAAAATAATTTTATTATAATCCTACATTTATTTATTACTGGGAGGAAACCTTACCAGATTCTCGGGCCAACCCACTCGTTCTCGATTACGTCTATCGAATTTTTATTTTTGAAATTACCACGGTGTATTGTTCAGTAAAATTTGTTAATAACTTGCTGTTGTTCAGTATTTAGCCAGGATCTGGGCACGATTCCCGGTTATCCTACGGGAACCGTCCTGAATTTTAACAAACGTAACGCTTGTACGTGAGCTTCCAGAAACGTTAAAATATTACATTGTTATACAGTATTACGTATATTGCACGATACATTGGGGATTAGAACTTCATGATTGACTTCTGAGTTAGTCAGATAATAACACCAAGTTTTTTTCGTATCCATTAACTTGTGATTATCCACAGTAAATATATTATAGCTTCGTTGGCCAGCATTTCGGTCTCCAATTTTAACCATCTGTTAAGTAACAAAGTCCCAGCGCTCTCGCTTCATAAATCAGTGCAGCCAAATTAAAACAAAATAATAATAAATAATGGTGAAAAATGTTACGATGTTAATTGCCATCATCGTAATGCTGGAAATGTGGATACAGGAACCGTAGTGCCATAAAATACCCGTATGAATAGCCATAGGCTATAGCAAACCAAGCAACTTGTGGGTTACTAGGCCTATGCAGTATAACTAGAGAGCTAATTTCCATAATTATTTTTTATGGAAGCAAATTTATTTCACCAATATAAAAATTGTTTTAAATGTATTACAATAGAAGCAATATTATTTGTCTAAAAATTACGTTGCTTGACTAAATTTCATTCCTTAATCATGAAACATAGGGTTCAAAACATCTTTACTTTTCCTAATCCAAGTTGTACGTAAAGTGACAATACGTGGACAGTGACCATCGCTGTCCCCACTATTATTATTATTATTATTATTATTATTTTAAAGCGAAAATCACATTAAGGCTATTATCGCCTCCCTAAATGTAAGTGTGAGTGTAAAGTGTTAAAAGTCGTAAGTGTAGTGTTGTAAGTGTAAGTGTGTGTTAGACTCAGGTACCGCCAGGGACGTTTAAATCCTCTCAATAGGTGCAGCTAGTCTGCACCACCCTGCAGGGGAAGTCCCCACGATCAGCACGGCAAATTTTTTAATTACCCGACAGAAATATTAAAAAATGTTATTTTATTGAGTGTATAGCGTAATTATAATTAAGGTTCTCTTTTTGTAATGATATCTTCCTAAGTGTACCGCCGAACTTGTAACCGCTCGTAACTCATCCCTTCCATATTTTGGATTTAAGATTTTGTATTCAATTTTGGTTTAAATTACCAGTACGTCTGCGCAATATTGTGCGACCTTTGTCAAAATTCCTTACACAATAAGTTAAAAGTATGATTCAGTTTTGACTTCAATTGTCGACGAAATTTATGCGGTTTTTTCATAAATACAATTATATTGATTGCATTACATTGTTGAGAGCCGCCTCGGTGGTCTAGTGGATAGCGTACTAGGCTTTCACCCCGAGGATCCGGGTTCGATTCCCGGCGAGGGCTTGGCATTTTCATACGCTATAAAATCATCCCACCGTCTGCATTAGCCCAAGTGTGCACAATAGTCGGACGTTAACGTTAAAACACCAAAAAAAAAAAAAAAAAAAAAAAAAAATACATTGTTGAGATAGAAGAATTAATCATTTTGTATATTAATGTGTTGCACGGTATGCAAGCTTGCTTTTGTTACAAATTTGGAATAGTAATATAAACATACCTTATGTTACCTTTGTTAATTGTCTGATTCAGGTGAAACGAAATTTATTTTCTCTGTGTTTCTATATAACGCACCTGCCTATAGGTTAAAAAACATTTACTCGATATTTATCACTTAAAAAAAACACACACACACAACCAGCAAATCCGTTTAACAATTTCAACATGATGGTTATTCTAAATATTAAAAGAAACCATTTTTTTCCATTTTAGACCCTTTTTAAGAACCTGATTTCACCATCGGCGTTAAAGTAAGTAATAAGCATTAAAGTAGCATAAATTTGCATTTTTTTAATGAATTGAAATTTAAAAAAATGAATTTGACGGCGGTCAGGGTTCATTTGTGTTTGTTCAATATAATTTGAATGTGTTAATATGCTAATGAACTATGATGACTTAACATAGTAGTTAAGTCATCTGAACTATTATGCTAAGTTAAGATTATATTAACTAAGATAGTTAATACAATCTTAGGATTTTTGAAAATCCTAAGAAGGATGGGCAAAAATTAATTTAAAATTTAGGTAACAGTAATATATATATATCATGAACTGAAATTGTGACAGAAGAATGACGGATAAAATATTTTGTATATTTAATGTAATGTTCGTGAGAGTGATGTAATTAATTAAGAAGAGTTTTGAAAACAAACTGTATGAAATTACTTTAATGTATGAAAATTATAATTAAATTACGTACTGTACTGCATCGTTTAATCAAATCAAATGGTATAGTAACAATAAGTAGTAAGGTTATGAAACTTGTGGAAAAAGCTGTAAAACGTATTTGTAACCTCTCCACCAATGAAACAAGTATTCATAAAAAACTGCGCATGTCTGTAATATTTAGCAAGGTGTGTTGAGGCTACACAGTGTTGTAGCCTTAAACACAGGCCCGTGCATAAACACCTAGGGCCAAGAACGGTTCCAAATTATAGGTTTATCTATGGTTTTGATAATGGTACAGCTTAATTAAAAAACAGCTGATTTTCGCTTACCCATTATTTTGCTATTTGTCGTTCTAACCAAACCAAATTGAACACTGACGGTTTTGAAAGATGTAAATATTATTGTTTATTATGCATATCAATTCAGTCAGTATTTTAATAAATTATGAATACTTTGAAATTACTACAAAGACAAACGTATGACATTCTGTCAAATAAGTTTTATCTTTTGCTTTTAATTTTATTAATTAATACTTCTTTTATATCAGTGCTTCATTTTTGCGAGGTAAGGTTTGATATTACTTCTAATAAAGTTTCGAAAAATTATCAGAATAATAAACCTGAAGTATTTTAATACGAGCTGGCAGTATATTATAATAGTTTTGTAGTACAGTAGACTACGTGTACTATAAAATTAATAAGTAGATACATAATTACCTATTTGTGGCAAGTATTACTGTTGGTTAAGCTATAAACTTGTTTTAAATTTTAAGCTTATGTAAAATTTAAAAATTTAAGCGTAATATTGTCACTGGGTGTACCAGTAACTGATACTAGAACACTTGTATGCGGCAACGAATCTGTCAGGTTAGATTAAATGATAATATTCTAAAACATGAACATGAAACACAACATAACTTTTTTTGAAAGTAGTAATTGCTAAAAAAGTACCAGGTGTTTATGACATTACAAGCCTCTTGTAAAGCAAATGATTTTTAAATATTTTTTTCCTTTTATAATACATTTTATTATACTATTACGAGATATAATTCACTTATTGAAGATGAATTTTTTACAATAAGGGTAAATGTGACAATCAAGTACTTTTGTCACTTTTCCTAATTTTTTTCTAAAATGCTTTAGTGCGTGCTATTTAGTAAAAATACAAAATATAGAGTGTAAAAACTACAGAAAGTATAAAAAAAGAAGTGACATGCATAACCTACACGTTCCATGCAGTGTAGGTAACAATATCATAATATATTTCCGTTAAAAATTTCTACGTATCCTAAGAACTCAATCTGCTATGAGTTTTTAACTCTTAATTGAATAATAAAGTATGTAATAAGAGAAGAAATATTTAAAAACATTAACATGTATAAAACTCTTGCTGGAGCATAAATTCCGGTATATTAGTATAGAATAGCGTGACCAGTGATATTGTTTTTTAAAAATGTTTTTCTAAAAGTAGGCCTACCAGTTTTTTTATGAAATATTGTAAAACATATTTTTGATGTTACCAAATCTGAAGGAGGAAATGATTTTTTTAAAAATTAGTAATTGGACCTTGCAAAACAAATACTCTGTAACTTTTTAGGGTTCTTTTCTTAAATGTTTGTAGATAAACTTCATTCTGTGTTCTAGAAATAATGAAAGAATTTAAAGAGAATTTGCAAGAAAATACAGTTTTGCCTATTGCGCTATTTATCACTATGTTATCAGTCTTTGAATCTGTGCACAAAAGTTTTACTCAGAAAAAAGGAGTAAACTTACTTTTCAAAAGAAAAATAAGATGAGTTTTTGTAAGATGATGATGCCTTCAATTAATACCAATTTTCCATTACCACTTATTTATTTTTGTTTCTTTTTTAGGTATGGATAGGCAGTTGGCCACATAACTTACAACAACCATTGAAATCATTTACTGATAATATTGGTGGGATGTCTTTTCAGAACAAGTAAGATAATTTTACTATACAATAAATTATAAAGAAAGACTAAATAAATTTATGATTAGACTATAAAGAAAGATGGTTTAAAAAAACTGATATTTTATAAAGCAGTATCTCTGTAGACTTAAATTACAATTTTCTCTAACACACCTTAATATATAAAGGAGAGCAGGATAAAAATAAGTTACACATATCCAGATCTTTGTAATTCAAGCTCAAAGATGTTCTCGAAGGTTTACACTGCTTAAAATCGTAGTATAAAGCACCAAATCTCTCTCTCTCTCTCTCTCTCTCTCTCTCTCTCTCTCTCTCTCTCTATATATATATATATATATATATATATATATATATATATATATATATATATATATATTATTATTATTATTATTATCTGCATATAGACCCTGTTGGATCACACTAAGCACTCCGACTCATGTCTTTCTCCTTCTAATCCTCCACACCTCCCTCTCATTCTGTCCCCATGGATCCTCTTCCACTCCTCCGTCCATTTTACTCCTGCTCTCTTTGAGATTTCATTCTCTGGGACCTTCCAACTGAGCATCTTTCTCCTGTATGCGTTCCTATCTTCAATGTCTGTTGAGTCTATTTCTGCATCATGTAGGTCTATTCTGACTTGTGCGATCCACGACATTGTTGATTTGACACCTTGTATATACTTAAAGATTCTGTTGGCAAGTCTCGTTGTTGGGAGTCTACTGATGTGTCCATAGAACCGAAGCCTCCTTCTTTTGATATCTGCTGCCAGGTTCGATATCTTCTCTGTGGTCTTCCGGAAGTGCAACCTGTATCCATCTTCTGTTAATCTCGGGCCAAGGATCTTCCTCAAGATTTTGCATTCTTTCTTCAAAATATCCTCCATGGTAGCTTTTGTGTGGAGTGCTAGGGTCTCGCTTGCATATAATACCTCCGGTTTTATGACTGTGTTGTAGTGTCTGATTTTTGTGTGCGTCAACATACATCTCTTATTGTAGATATCATGCGTTATACCAAGAGCCCTCTTCATTCTCAGTAGCCGAACCTTTTGCGCAGCTTTCTCGCCACCTGTGGGTTCAAGAATTTCTCCCAGATATTTGAAGTGCTTGACTCTGTTTATCTTACCATACTTTGTGTTTAGTTCTTGAATATTTAATTTTGAACAGAAGCATTCGGTTTTTTTAAACGAGATCTGTAGACCGACCCTCTCTGTACATTCCTTTAGGACTTCTATCTGTTTAATCGCTGTTGTTTCATTATCTGTAAGTATGGCATAAGCTAGACATGCGATTTCTGTGTTGTCCTTAGGTCTTCCAAGTGGAACTGGTTTCCAGTGCCCTTCAATTTTTAATTCTTTCTCCCATTCTCTGATAACTTTGTCCAACACCAAATTAAAAAGGAGAGGCGAGAGTCCATCTCCTTGGCGAACTCCAGTTGTATATATATAGTCCTCGCGTATGTTTATACAAATGTTTATACAAATTCCTTCATAGATGGAAAAATATGAATCACTTTGAAAATTAGTATATATATCCTGACTTCAGGCTTGGAGCGAAGATAACATCAAAGAGGCCAGATATGATTTTGACAAAACATCAAAACTGTGTTTCTTCTAGAAACATTTGTGTTGAATGAATGTACACTTGTTTTCAATGTAATTTATGTATAAAAACATTCTTTCCTAGTATTTAACATATTATAGTTATTTTTAAATAAGCTTATTTGAATGTATATAGTTAATGTGAAAAGTTCTATTCCAGGCTTTGTTCTTACTCACCGATTGATGTGGTATACACGTGGGTAAATGGGTCAGATCCAGTTTTAATTGAACAAATAAAATTATACAGGAAATTTATGAAAATGGAAGCATCGAGATCATGTCCTTTTGACGGTTGTGTACCGTCTCATTTAATAGCCACACGGTGAGTGGGTATTTTGTTATTAATTTTCTTTTTACTAAAACGTAATCATTTAATTTAAATATAAATTATATTAAATATTGGATTGTTTTTAAATTATATTAAATATTGGATTGTTTTTTACATGGTACAATGTAAAATTTGTTTATTATATAGGCAACACTTTGTTTAATTATTATAGAACAAACATGTATATAGGCCTGAAAGTAGGCCTATATATTTTAATAAAATTTACCTAATTAGTAGTATTGTGGAAATGGTGGTCAAGCACTATTCCAGTAGTTTCTAATAACCCTTCATATGGCTCTGCAGTGATTTTTTTTTTTTTTTTTTTTTTTTTTTTTTTTTTTTTTTTTTTGTTTTTTAACGTCCGACTATTGTGCACACTTGGGCTAATGCAAATATTCAAGCCCTGGCCGGGAATCAAACCCGGGTCCTCGGAGTGAAGGCCCAGTACGCTATCAACTAGGCCACCAAGGCGGCTTGCAGTGGTATTGAATATGTGCTGAAAAAAATGTACAGTGGTTCAAGGGTGTCTGAATAAAAGTTCAGCATGGTTGTGGTTTCCAAATTGCAATACCATGTTAGTTTATTTAGGTTATCAAGATTGGCATAACCTAACCTAACCAAACCGTGATACCGTATTAGTTTAGATTGGTTATCAAGACCAGCATAACCTATGCAAACTGACAAGGTACAGGGTGGGGCAGGGAAGTATCCCTACTTTTGAGATGGCGTTGTGTGTAATGAGGATGTGTTGGAGGAGTGGGGGTAAGCTCGAATGACGCTGTGGCCATGGAATTTTCCGTTAGTACCGCCGTCAGTTGTAGACATGGCTTGGTCGAATGAGCAATGCGCTTTTGCAGTCGAAACGTATTTCTCTCAAAATAAGTCTATTGTTGCGGTGCAGCGTGCGCTGCGAACTCGTTATTGGATTCCTACCCGCAATGCTGTTCCTGACCGCAAATCCATTTTGTTGTGGGTGGAGAACTTCCGTGCATGTGGTAGTGTAGTGCGAAAGAGAGTTGGGGCTCAGAGGACAGATGTCGATATTGACCGTGTCAGAAGATCGATCTTGCAGTCTCCTAAGCGTTCTGCTCGCAAGCACGCATCCAGCCTGGCGTTGTCTAATCGTACTGTGCGTCGTATTCTCCATGAGGAACTACACTCCATCCATACAAGATGGTAATCGTTCAAGAACTCACACAACGGGACTGGCAACAACGAATACAGGCATGTGAAACTTTCATTGCTGACTTGCCAAATGATGCACGTGTTTTGTTCAGTGACGAGGTGCACTTCCACATTTCTGGAGTTGTAAATAAGCAGAATATGCGTTATTGGAGTGGTGCAAACCCTAGGGTAGTTCACGAGAGGCCTCTACACAGTGACAAAGTGACGGTTTGGTGTGCAATCAGCAGTGAAGGCATAATTGGGCCTTATTTCTTCGAGGAGGACAATCGTTGTGTTACCATCAATTCTGAACGGTATGTAAACATGCTCCAACAATTTCTTGAACCACAATTGCAACAAAATAATTTGGGACTAGTGTGGTTTCAGCAGGATGGTGCCACAGCCCATACTGCTAGAAATTCGATGGCTGTTTTGAGGGAAATGTTCCCAGGGCGATTGATCTCCCGGTATGGTGACATTCCATGGCCCGCGCGCTCGTCGGATTTAACTCCGTGTGATTACTTTTTATGGGGCTACCTCAAGAGTGAAGTGTTTAAACATCGATCCAGGACCCTAGAAGCCTTGAAGCATGCAATTCGCCTTGAAGTTGGCCGCGTTCCACAAGAAATGCTTCGCAGAGTTATGCAGAACTTTAGAACCAGGCTACAGCAGTGCATTGACAATGAGGGACATCACTTGCGTGATGTGTTATTTAAAACAAAGTAAAATTATTATTACAATTAACTTCCATCTTTACCCTTTTGATGCCACAATAAAGTTTTGTTCAAACATTTTTGGTTATTTTTTAATTTACCTTTAAAATTAGGGATACTTCCCTGCCCCACTCTGTATAATAACTAAAAAACAAAGTTTTTCATTTTTTCTTGTTTTGCTGACTTTTTAAAATTATCAATTTGTTATTAGCAAGACAAAATAAATAACATTTTCTCAAAATTTCTAAATTTTCTCAAAAAGCACATTGAGGCTATTATCACCTTCTAAATGTAAGTGTGAGTGTAAAGTGTTAAAGTCGTAAGTGTGTGTTAGACTCGGGTATCTAGAGAAATGTCTAAATCCTCTCAATAGGTGCAGCTAGTCTGCACCTGTCAGCTGATTTCATTGAACAGCTCATAGGCTATTATAAGTTTTAGGTTATGTCATGTTTTTTGAACAAATTATCTGAATTAAAATTTAAAAAAGAGAAAACATGATACATGATTTTTATTTTTGATTTAATAGATAGCGGTTTGGTTTGGTACTGCTCTATAATGCAGTATAGTTGACTAATCTTATAATTTGAAAGTTTATTGCGCTAATTAAAAACGATTTAACTCAAATGCTGTACAAAAATCATTTATAGTAATAACATGGAAAATCTTGTTACCAGGAAAACCTGTTTCACAATTCCAAAATGACAGCTGTTACAATTTTTTAAAAAAGAATAACTTTTTAGTTTACATATTTTTGAAAAAACGATTTTACCATTGTAATCACCGTTAACAACTGTATATTAGCATTTATAATTTTTAAACTCCATTAAAAGTAAGATATACACCTAATGGCAGTCATAGTTTATTTTAATAATTTTAGATTTAAAATGCTAAATTTCATAGGTTTTAATTCAGATATTCAAAAAAGTGTATGATAAACAAATTGGTACTTTTTGGAAATTTGCTTCCATTGTTTTAGAGAGGCAGTTGTCTCTCTAAATTGTATGCTGCAGTAATTTCAATTCATATTCATTATATAACTGTATAACTACCTAGGCTTATATTTCTAATGAATATTTATAAATGAATGATATAGATAAATAATTATTTATCTATATAATTTATGTATTTAAACGTAATTTTGAGTGCAAACATGTAAAATTTAATTAAAACATTTAAGAAATATGTGTTTTTATTGCTTAAATTTCATAATAACTTAATAAAGTAGTAAATAATTTATTGTTTTGAATACTAACACTTAAGTTTATTTAAAAGACAAACACTAACAATCTTTTTTTCAGATTTGTTGATTTGTGAAGATTTAATTTAACTTAGATTGAATTGTTTTAGTTAAAAAAAACAAAGTAATTAAAATGTTATGATTGTAGTTATTTTGTTATTTATGTTATTTACATTTCACTTGTAGTATTTCATATTGGCAGTTGCAGCAGAATACCTTCAAGTACACCTCCAAACAATTAGGAGCTATTGACAATAAAAAAAAAAAAAAAAAAAAATGAAATACTAACCTGATTTATAATATGATGGTTTTAATTTAACTCAATGTAACTTTCCAAATTGGAAATTTGGCTCAAAAGAAAATAACGAAAAAAATACTGATAATGTTTTTTTTATAAATGTACTGCTAAACATTAAATTTCTTCTCTTCAATTTTGCTGAAATAATAACCAAAATTTTATGAACCGATTTTGATAAATTAGGCTGATCTGTCGTATTTTATAGCTTCCAAACCAGATTTTTTTTGAATAGCGATTCCTACGTTTTATTTGGGTACTTTCATTTTTTGATCACCTGACCACCTTTCATTTTTTGTATATAAGTAAACAATATCCTTGGTCTGTTTACAAGGAGACTCTAGCCTGCTGCTTTTGGTGTGCTATACAGGAATGTCTGGTTGGAGCTTACACTTTAACATGTGATGCAGAAAAATTTCAGCATTCCAAGCTCTCAAATTGGATTGTAAGTCGTGCACAGTTCAAAACTGTCAGTGTAAATGTAAATTCACAATGCTTTGGAATGGCTTGTGGATATCCCACCAAGTTGAAAATTTTATAAAACATGTCACATGCCAGCCTACAATCAATTATCTTGCACAGAACCAATGTGTTGGTACTGAGACATTGGACTGTCTGAATAAATTGAATGCACAATCTGGCGCAGTTGTCAAGAGATCAACATTCCATGCTTCAGTCAGGGCCTTATCATTATTGTTTGTGTAAAATAGATTTATACACCAAATTATTTTGAAAATTTTAAGTGTACAATGATGTGCGTGAATACATAGACAGATATCCAAATTAATTGTTCTAGTGCCTGGAAACATGAAAAAAGGAACATCATGTTCTTAAGATTAATTTTTTCCCTAATCAATATAATTGTGTATACTATGTGTGGTCAGTAAGGTAAACAAATATATTTCTATGCATTCAGGTCAATGTCACAACATATAAACTTCAGCAATAAAGGGCATGTGTATTATGAAACTATAACTGCAGGTGTATATCAAGATTGGACTATGATTGCTTTCGATTCAATCGAGACAGCTGCTCGAGAATCTGATGATGATAAGAACAATATATCTTATTCTCATGTACATTGGACCACAGGTGTGTAAGTTATAAAATAACTGTTTAGTATCTACTAGCATCTAAATATTTAAAATTGTGAAAATCATTTAAAATTCTTGTATAAACCTGACAAAGGTAATCTAAGTTACGTGTTGTTAGAACTGGAACACTTGACTATTTTAAATCAAAAAACAAAAGCAATTAAAAACAATTTGGTGGGTAGATACTACACACATTAGAAGTGAATACCATATCGACATTCCATCGAATTGTTATTTTCTTCTAAATTCTTATTAAATTAAACTCAGTTTTAGCCTTTCTTGATAATCTGTACATTTTTTTTATTGTTTTTGCGTCTCTTGAACAATTGCATTCACCATTTAAACTATCATTCGGTCTATTTTTGGAAGTTTTTCCATTTTTTTCATTTCTAAGATCTATACAAAACCATCTTCACAACTTGAAATTGCCTTTTATAACCAGAAAATTACACAAACCCGTGAGACACATGTAGTTAAATATTATTACATGTCTGTAATTCAGCACTTATATATAGTTATAATTTCTCAATATTCATAAATACAGTAGAGTATGGCTAATCAGACCTAAACCAGGTGGGCCAGGTCGAATAACATGGAGAACCATTAAAAAACATTTAAAAATATTGAATTAAATTTATTAAATTAAAAAACTTCAAATTACATGTATTATTACTAAATGTATTGTACTAAAACATGAAACAGCGCAGGGAATCTCACTGCAGTAATAAAGAACAGAACGTTAAATCATCAAACTTGACAGAAAAAGTTAGTAATTTTTTTTTTTTTTTTTTTACCAACTGTTTGATGTTTTCTCACCTTCACATCTCACATAAAACACACCTTTTTCCTTTTAGAAGCCATCATAACACTTTTTAGAAAACAGCGAATAAAAAAAAAAAAAAAATGTGGAATATTATGAAGCACAAACAAGCAGAATACACTCTAAACGTCAACTCTTCCACGAATCTGAATTGATACTAAAAGATGGAAATGAACGAAAAGAGTAGGTATAAGAGTGCTTCTCCCCTCTTTCTTTTGAAGAGAATATAGGTCATTTTCTGAGCACGTAAGTGACATGTAGGCATAAAGGTCTGACACGAAAGTGGTGTGTGGGCATTGTACATTCAGTTTAGCTACAAATATTTAAAATTGTTTGAAATATTCTTCTTTGAGGCTAGGTTGGATTAAACGGAAGGTCAGATAAATGGAACTCTAATGTAATAGATTTATTTTATTCATTTTAACATTAATAATTCTTCCATTACTTTATTTAATATTTAAACCATTATAACCTTTCAGTATTCAAACTAAGTAGTTTATCTATGGCCAAGTTGCTTGATTTTGTAATAAATATTATTGTCACTCACTGATTGACATCTCTGTGATAACCAGCTGTTTCAACCATCAGCTGTTTAATGATTTCTTCACTGCTTTCTTTATTACTTTCAATTCCGATTTCACTACACCACAAAACTTGCTGTACCAGGCGTAAACAAGTATTCATTTTAATAATACCCTTATTCAAAATATACAACAATAAGAGCATAAGTATTCATCCTTATTTTATAACAAAAATTATTAATTTTTTTAAAGTAATTAACAATTTTTTTTAAGTCTGAATAAATAAAATTTGTTTTATTCATTTTTAATTTAGCTTTTCTAATGTTTGAGTTATCTATAGCCTAGCTTTCTTTTAATTAGAAAGGCTATTTAATAGATTTATTTAAGTTTAAAGGTGAAAAGCACATTGAGGCTATTATCGCCTCCCTAAATGTAAGTGTGAGTGTAAAGTGTTAAAGTCGTAAGTGTAGTGTTGTAACTGTAAGTCTGTGTGACTGGGGTAATGCGAGGGACGTCTAAATCCTCTCAATAGGTGCAGCAAGTCTGCACCCCACTGCGGGGGTCTATTGAATAGAGTAATTGCTTTGATAAAACCATTTGTTCTTAGGTATTAAAAGTTTATTTGTATTTTTTACTGTAAATTTCATCCATTTTATTTTTACTTTATATAGTGCATATCGTTTTCCATTCCCATGTAGTTTATAAATATGTTTAATAATTGTTTTATTGACATAATTATAATTGATTATTAATTTTTTTGTTAAAAATTGTTTTGTTACCAGATATTAATAATAAAAATTTATTAAAAATTTATACACAATTTTCTATCTTTCTCTAACCACTGTTCCAAATTCTTACATGCTTTGATTTTTGTATTATCCGCCCAGTCAGGTGGAATAATTGAGACTGTACTGTAGCCAGTTTTGGGATTTCCTTAAAAAATGAAAAATATTTTTTTCAGTTTATCAGCTGTACTTTCATTTAATGAATTCAATAAAATCTCTGAATGAGTGTATGTGTTTCACTTACAGACAAAAGCCCCGAAAATGTTTACTCACCAAACAACACATTAGCACTGAGTTGTTGGGTGAAGGACATAAAATTTTTGACTAAAGAGCGACTGCAAACGTGGATTGGAAGGGTGGTTGTTTCTCTGTGGGTTTTTCCTAATATAGCATACGCCCAGCTAATGTCAGAACATCATGTTTCTGCACTTCTAGAGGTACGTAAACATGTGTAGTAAAAACATACTTGTTTTAGTATCAAATTAAATATTAGGGTTGATTTTAAAATTGACAGGTAAGTCAAAATCTCAGACATTTAACGGATAATAAAATGCATATTCCTTTAAAAACAAGTGAAATCAGTAGGATTTTATAACTAACGGTTGTTTGTAACGGATGTATATTAAGAACTAGTCTCGAAAAAACAACCAATGGTTTTCTAAAATAGTATAAGTAAAGTATTGGCAATAAATTTTTATAATCTCTTCTGATGGACCTTACCCCAAAATCTTGTACATTGTTAAATGTGTTTATTGTATACAACTAACAAAGTATGTAAAAAATGTTTAAGTTAAAATGTAAAATTATTCAGTTGTAAGTTTATTTAACTGAACTATTTTTTCAAAAAATAATAAATTTATTTTATTCATTTTAACATTAATAATTCTACTGTTATTTTATTTAATATTTATTTCAGTCTCACCTTTCAGTCAAGCAATTAAATGTGAAAAAAATTGTTCGTGTACAATAGGAAGAACTACATATTGCATACTCAGCACTAAAATTAATGAAGTTTTATCAAAACAAAATCTAGAATAGAATTTCTTTCAGTACAGGTTCTTAGTTTAAAATGGCTGGTACGATGTTTTAAAGTATTGGTTATTGTGAGGCTAGACGGACTATCAGTTGAATTCAAAATGATAAGGAGCTATTTACTGTGTTCTGCATGCAACAAATTTAAAATTAATATAGCAGTGTCACAATCCTTTAAAACCCCAAAACCTGAATTGCCAGTTAATTAACTGAAAGAAAATATTTAAATTTATAACTTGTGAGCTTTAATGTAAGGGTGAAATGTTAGATTAGATTAGATTCAAACTAGAGAAAGGGATTATACAACCCCAGGCACTTTGACCAACAGACCTATTCCGCAACTAAACCTCTTGGGTACTAGTTTAGCAGATTGATGCCCTTAGAAAGTTTCAACAATCTCCTGACTAGCCTACATACGGTTTCTCCATAGGTACATAGGTATGAACCTATCCTGTTCATATGCCCTCAAACCACAGTGTCCAGTAGTAAGCCTCATGATTTTCCTGAGTTGTGCTCTGCCCAAGACGTCTGTTGCCCCTTTAAGCCCTCCATATGAAACCATCCTTAATAGGCGCATTATATGGGAATTCCCATGAAGGTTATCCCATCTTGGCTGGTGTTGCTTATTAATGCACCTATTAATAGTAGACTTGGCCAACGACAGAGAGATCCCTAAAGCCGGCTCAGGTCTGGTGAACTCAGATGCAGATCCCAGTCCAGCCAGTCAGGTCTGCCTGATTTCATCATTTAATTAGTGAAATGGTAAAAATAAAGTGAAATTTTCCTGGTCATCATTTATATACTTTGATTTCAAATTTATGCTTTTATTTAACCTCATAGGACATGTTTGATAGGAGGTTTGATAAAATATGTTTTGTGTATAAATAGTAATCTTTTAAATATTAAACCTAACCTGTTTCTTTACTATAGGGAAAGCCATGGAGACTGATGGTCGTAGATCAAAATGTGATATTAAATATTACAAGAGCTTATTATATTCTTGAACTGCCTTCATCTCTTAAAACATTGGATTTTGCTCCTTCACGATTTGAAGATAAAGAAGTAAGTTTTAAAATGATTATTTTAGACGGTTAAACATTATAACAGTTAAAACATTATTTTATCGTGTACACTTATCTGCCTTTCCTAACTTGGTCATTTTTTTATTTGTTGACATAGTTCAGATTACCTCCATTATCAAAAACTTATTTTTATACTCATTCATTTTTATCAAGTTCAGAAAGGCAGTGAAGGTACCCAACAAAATAATAACATTCTTAGCAAGTTGTTATATATGACATTAATATTTTGAAAGATTAGTTTATAAATACAACAGAACTTCATTTTTTTCAATGTGAAATTCCAGTTTATCTAACCAAATTTGGTTGAAAAAACCTGTTTTTTGAAGGTTTAGTGAAACGATCTAAGTGAATAGAATATGTTGAAGTAAATTTTAATCTTGTAATTGGTAATAATGTTGATATTAATTGTAATTGTAATAAGTAATTGGTAATCCTTGTAAATTTGTGTGAGTGTTTGTCTGTTGATTCTTGGGACCGTTGGGGTGATAGATGACAGAATAGATGGATAACATAAATAGACCACCCGTACTTTCAGTGATCGATATAACATACTATACTCTATTCATAGCACAGAATGTTTTATTATCATTATTTTGGAAAATGTAGTTAAACTTAAGTTTTCTACTCTAATTATGTATTATATAAATGTTACATACGTAGGTCTTTAATACAATAAATTATCCATTCTTACTTTTGATAAGTATTCACGTAACATATGTAGCATGCATGCCACTTAGAGTATTCACAAGACTATTACATGACCGACTTATACGCTGAATGTTGTTATCTTAAATAGTGTGAGAGTGTTTGTGTCATTCTCATTCCACTAGATGATAAGGTTATTTACATTTCAATTATCAATGTTTATGTGGGGTAGCATTTAGTGTCAGCTGCAATTGCGTATGCAGTAAAATAAATCATATATCCAGTTATAGTGTTTTTCTTGTTAAACGGTTACTTTTAATATTTGTTATAAATTATTTAAGGTGGAAGACTGTTTAAAAATGTCAAATAACAGACTTAATCTGATGATTAAAAAAGTGACAGTTATTCAAGACTATTGTACCTTATTCTTGAAATAAATGTTTAAAAATCAATAAAGCCATTTACATCGTATTCACACATATATCATAACTCTTTAGGAGCTTCGTTACTCGTTGCGTTCATTGGAGAAGTTTGCACCTTGGGTTCGGAAAGTATACATTGTTACAAATGGTCAAGTCCCTCATTGGTTGGACATGTCAAATCCACGAATCACAATCATACCACACAATTCCATTTTCACCAATCACTCACATCTGCCTTCCTTTAGCAGTCCTGCAATAGAGGCACATATACACAGGTATGTCTGACAATATTGTTTGTGTTTTTGATAAATTTTATAACTTAAATAATTTCTGTTTTGTAATGTCATCATTAAATATTTTTTACCTTATATATATATATATATATATATATATATATATATATATATATATATACAATTTTATTATGATTTTTCAAAATGTGTTTTAGAAGTCAGGATCGGTGACTCCATAGCTCATTTTCCAATTGAAATTTCCTAATAACCAGTTCTCCCATGGTGGGTTTTTTCTATGATGAACCGATAGGTAACTAATAAATTAATTAAAACTGACAAATTAGTATTTAGGTTGAAATATGGACGTCTCTCTTAGTTAAACTATAATCTGATAAAAATTTTTTTTTTTGCCCATAATTGAAAATCCAGAGTGATTTTTACAGGAACCATGACGAGCTTATATAATTTAGTAGAGTACATATCTCTGCCTTTTGTAGCATCAGACATTTTATATTTGTTGAGGTGCTTTGGAATTCTTCCATTTTCAAAACATTTTATTGTACTGCTCCCCAAAATGTAGGTGTGTTCTTTTATACTGTATACAAAAGGGCATACACCAGAAGAAATGAAAAATTCAATGAAAGTATTAAATTATGAAGACAAAGGAAGGCAGTTAAATATTTTAAAAAGTTTTAAATATAAAAGCTAAAATTAAAGGGAGAAGTGTAATAAATAAGTAAGTAAATTCACAAGCAGGCGTTATTTTTCAAGGCCTGAAAATGTTTGCTAATTATAAGGATTAAGTAGATCGTAAAGAGAAATCATTAATAGAGAAATTAATAGATTGCTGGGAGGACCAATCAGAAGCGAACACGTCAATAAATAGAAATCTTACTAGGCAGTAGAAGTAGGGAAGTCAGGGGTTATGATAGTACAGAAGAACGAACTTAGATTTGGGGGGAAGCGTACAGTAAAAGTCTTGAAAATGGAAGTATTCTGAAATGTGTCAACAAATATAATGTGTTTGAGCTAGGAAAGGCAGAGATATGTACTCTACAAAATTACAACATCCCTAGTAAAAAAAAGATAATTACCTAAAGAATTTCAGCTTATATAAGTATACAAGCTTTGACACCATTCAACATTATGGATTAACCATGAAGCCTGTCATTATCGGGGATAATCAGGATCGCAGCATATTTCATTGAAAAGTTTCATGTTCCAGGTAAGGTTAACCCTTTGCACTCGGGTACAGTTTTTAAAATAAGTCCTCTGGGGTAATATAGTTCTTTCTTGACAGATCGGAATTTTTTTGCAAATTATTTTCCTCTCGGATTGGATGACCAGTAGTAATAGCCAAGATAAAATCCTTCAGTCACGTAGATGGCCAGCAGTCCTGGCCATCGAAGTGCAAAGAATTAATATTAATGTATCCCTAAGGAGGTTTTTTTTTATTTTTGTTTACAGAATTCCAGGTCTATCTGAAAAGTTCTTGTACATAAACGATGATATATTCTTTGGTGAAAAAGTCTGGCCAGAAGATTTTATTACTGAAGATGGCAGCCAAAAGGTATGTTTTCAAAGTATTAATATTATCCATGAATCAGTAGGTAATAAAAACAGTATTCTGGTTCTGCATACTTGGATAATTCAGCACAACTTTAGCGCCAGTTGCTATCCACAAGTTTGGGTAGTCCAAAGCTCTCTAGAAATTACCAGTTTCATTTTACTAAAAGAAAACATTCTCTTAAGATGCTTATTTATTTGATTTTATATTCACGTTTTGTTGGTAAATGAGTAAATTTTTAATCATTTAATAACAAAAATTAAAATTAAAGAAACCCGAAATACAAAAAAATTATACTACATTTTATCTTGGTAAGTAAATGTAAACTAATCTTGTTTTGTACTCAACTAACTTGTAAATTCTATGTAAATATTTTGGAAAAATTATAATAGCTCACAATTAAATTTTTTTTTGTTTTATTAGGTTTTCTGTTATGGCAGCGTTTCCTATAGTTTGAGTTGGGGAAAAAATAAAACACCTTGAAGTAGCCTATAGCAAAATATACCACATACCAAATTTGCTATAAAGTAAGTGTATAGAAAGCATTCTAGGTGATGGGTATTTGTGTTTTTTGTTGGTCCGTGATAAAATTTTCTCTTTATTGTATAAAGTCAGTAATGAAATAATTTGAATGTTCTAGTTTACAGAGTCCATAGCTAAAGCCAAGGACTCTTATTAATTCTAGTTTGTTCCCTTCCATCTGTCTGACGGTGTGCTCCCCTTCCTTGTAATTAATATGACCATGTGTTACAAAATTTAGAAAAAATGGTGTTTGTAACCCCAAACCAAGGGAAAATGTAGGACTTGACGACAAAAAATACTTATGGGGCAGTATGTTAGCAGTTCCATATTTTTTGAGTCTTTGTTGATAGTGTTTACTCTGTGGCTGTATCTTTTGCAATTTTCAAAACTAATTATTAGAATTATAATTTTAGTTTTAGTAACAGTATGTTCCACAAATAGTTTAGAAAAAAATATTAAAAGATGAACCAGTTATGTTCATTTGTTTGTATATTCTGGTGACCACAATAGATTTTTTTTTGATAGTTCATTAAAAAGTAATTATTTTGGCAGGTATATTTATCATGGCCTGTACCTGATTGCACACCATTGTGTCCTTGGAGTTGGGTTGGAGATAAGACGTGCGATGCACCTTGCAACGTGTCTGTGTGCGACTTTGATGGTGGTGACTGTAACTCTACAAAATCCTTTGCCCATCATACGCACTTCCATGAGCAAGAAGATAATGAAGAAGAAGAGTATGTATTTGATAAAGTTGAAAAACAGAAAGAAAGGAATTTAGAAGACTATGATATTGGCCAAGCAATTAAAAACGAAGAGAACAGTGCTTTGTTTAAATCTAATGAAGAGAGTAAATACATTTATAACAGTGATGATAAAATAGATGAACTACTGGCAACGTTAAACAAAGAACAAGCGGCTTTATCACCTGACGTTAAATAAATTTTTATTTACTGGTTTTTCCAAAATGAGAAATAAAGTTAATCATACTTTATCTGAAAGTGAATTGTTAATTAAAGAATTAGTTCAGGAAAAAAATGTGCATCTGTTCAAAAACAGTTTTTTATTAAATAAAATTATAAGTAAATTTATAAATTGTACGCAGTGTAGAAATAAAACTGGTTTAGTATACAACGATATATGGCAACCCAGGAAACTGAAAAATATTGATGAAAATGTTTCTGGAGAAAGAAGAACGTTTACAAAGAATATTACAACAGTTTCTCGTAATGTAACTTTGAGAATAAATAGGTAAGTTTATTTTAAAATTGTAAAACACTTCTCTGTAGTCATTAGCAGTTTTCTATTTTGATATATAAATATTGTAGAGTTTACGGGATTTGATAGTATCTGGTACTGCAACAAAGGGGTGTATTGTGCAGCTGAGCCTCATAGGTATTAGTTGAGTACATCATAGAGGTTATGGGGTTTGATAGTATCTGGCTCTGCTACAAAGGTGTGTATTGTGCAGCTGAGCCTCATGGGTACTAGTTGAGTAGATTGATACACTCATTAAGCTTCAGCTGACTATCTCATTCATCTTGACATCCTCAGAGTTCTGGAGCTACCCGTCACCTCAATTTAGCATAACCTCAACATTTTTCATTGATTTTGACTTTGCATATTAAAATACCATTGAGCACGGGTATTCAACTAGTAATAGAATATTTTAAAAACTAATTCAGTTTTAGATGAAGAGTAAGTAAATGCTAGGGGAATAAGTTTGAAATCTTGAGAAATGTTGGTGCAATTTAGGTTTAAGGTAAAAAATCTTTTAAAATTAATTTTGTAATTTCTGTTAGAATGTTTGTGTGTTAGCTAAACAATTTGGTTATTTATTATAGTACTGAATGTTTGTTTATTTTTTAATTATATCTTTAGTAATACCAATTTTATCTTCTAGGGTTGATATTCCTGCAAAAACCCTTGCACCAGTGCCAGCCATTGGATTTGCTGAACGATTTTATGCTTTCCAACCGGAGCACTCAACTCTCAATAAGAAACTTGATACTTTTGCTCAGTCACTTTTACATGTAAATTCGTTATTGAACAAGCGATATGGTTACAAAGCAAGGAAGGTACCCGCTCATATGCCTCATTTGATTGATAGAAATATTATGGCAGATTTACAAGCAACGTAAGTATATCCTAAGTAGAGTTGCATGTATTCTATAATTAAAATGAATAAATAGGAGGGTAAATCAAATATAAATTTCATACACATTTATTGATCAATTAAAAATAAAACCTTCAGCTTCTGTCTATGTAGCCTGTCTCCTGCATGCTATGTATGGTTTCCTCAAAGTTTGAAGATCCCTTCTTCATAGTAAGCGTGAAGTCGAGTCATGAACCATATGTAGGCCTACTCCTTAAGCTATTCCTTGTTTCAAACCTTTTTTCTTCTGCTTTCATAGGATCAAACAAAAAATAACCATAGACAGACAAATGTGGGCTGTAGGGAGGATGGTCAAGGGTTTTCCAATGCATCTCATCCAGTTGATTACTTGTCAAAATGATTCCTTGATTGTTGTGTAAGGACTGTGTTGTCATAAAGAAGGATAACATTTCTGATGGGTATATACCGTTGTTTCTGTAGGCAGCATTCACTGTACATTTTTGTGGAGAACCATGTGCAAAACTCACCTTTAATCGAAGGAAATGGTTGTGAGAACCTTTCCGGTCGAGAAACATTTGACTTTCATGAGGAGGCAAATATCCTTTGCCTCTTCCTACTCATTATTTTTGATTCAGGAGTGTAATGATGAACTCATGTCTATCACATGTGATAGTGGATCTTCCCTTTCTTGTCGAAATTAAATCAGAAGTCTCTCACAGACCTGCAACGCTAAAGTGATCAGTAAAGATGGTTTGAGCTGATTCCTATCTGTGAAACAATTCCTTTGACAATTAACTGGCTATAATATTCAATAATGTCTTGAACTGTACAGATGTTATCATCTGAGAGTCTTGATCTTGAGCATTGATTATGTCTTTCATTTTCCACACTTTTTCACCCACTCTCAAATTTTTGGTGTAATCATATATTTGAGTCTGGGACAACTCAGTATCTGCAAACCCCATCAATGGTTTAACACCTTCTTTTGTTAAAAACTTTATTATGATCTGTTGCAGGAAGGAAAATGGTACCTTTTTTTCACTCATGGCTGTACTAAGAATAGAGCAGAGCAGCTCACCGAGAGTGTTCCACCCTTACTAACACACTTACATTGAACACCCTCTCAGAACTGCCTGAGTACACTGGCAAAATTTTGGTTTATATTTGATTTGCCCTTGTGAAACAGTACAGTTGCTGTGTATATTGGGTGATACAATATCAACAGAATTTCATATTAAATTTTGTATGAAATAATTTTTGCAGAACATTGTAGCCTATGGAACTCTGGTAAATTGTTTGATGCAGACATTGAAAATTTTTAGGCGCTATTAAATTTTTAAAAACAACAAATTTATTATTCTTTATACAATAAAATATAATTTTCATTAATAGTTTTTGTTTTTCAAATACAGATTCCCTGATGAATACACCGCTACATCTTCGCACCGACTACGCAATCCTCATGACATGCAGTATGCGTTTGCATATTTTTATTTCATGATGAGCGAACAAGCAAACATCTCAGTTCCAGAAATATTTGACGTTTTTGACACTGATGGATCAGGGTAGTTATAACTTGACATTTTGTTTTGTTATTACTAATATTTTAACCATTATTGGTATATATTTGAAATTTTGTACTATTATATTTGTGCTCAATTTCAAATTATAAAACACTCTAATAGCCAAACTAATGAAAACAAGATGGATTGCATCACAAAATATCTGTGTATTAGATAATGCAAGTTAAATTAAACATGTAATTTCAAAGTAACAGTTCTTTTATTGATACATGAGACTAACTGTTACTTTTAATTATGATTTAGGCTCACTGTATTATGATCTGTGAATCTGCAACTGTTTTAAATAGCTTATTAATTGAATAAGAATTTTTCATGTTCTGTTCTTGGTATGGTTAAATACTTTGAAGTTTACAATAACAATTATAGTTAGCATGAATACAAACAGTTTACTCTATAACAATTACAATCAGCATACAGTTGTATAATAATTAACCTTTCAAGATAGTAGCGTGTACATGTTATGAGCAGTAATTTTCATCAATGTGCACATTATAACAACATGTTTAGAGTATATTGTCTATTATTTTTCTTTATTCTTTTTATTGAAGAAACAGGACAGCTGTTTATTTTTCGTTATAGAGTTGAAATAACTTTAGCAACACATTTTGTTATCATTCCTGATATCTTGACCACTGATTTCTGTCGTATCGTTACTTTAGTTTTTAAATTGTTTTATTTAGTGTTTTAATAGAAGTTTTTCTGTAACTATAGTGTACGAGTTTATTAAATTTTATACCTGAAACTACATTTTGATCTGTGTGTGTTTGTTAGTTGTAGGCTGACTTAAAAATGATATTGATATTATTATTATGTGACAGTGAGTGTAAAGATATTGATTATGCACAAATAGAGATAGGCCTACAAGACAAATTTGAAATAAATATAGCGGTACCCCGGTTAACAGTCTAAATTCGTTCCAGAATTAAGACTGTTATCTGAGCACACCGCTGTGCGAGTCAGCGTTTACAATAGAAACTTACAGAAAATATTTTAATTTGTTCAAATATTTAAAACAGGGTTTAAACAACAATTTGAAACTCGCAAACAGACGTTTTGTTAAATTTAAAAAATCAGAAGTATGTAACACGATAATATTATAGCTGTTTAAATTTTTTAACACCCTAACAAATTAAACACATAGTAAACTAGTTGACACAGAAAGTAAAATTAGATACAATGTTAGAAAAGGAAATAGGAGTGTGCATTCTAAAAGAGATATTAATAAATATCATGGAAGTTATTTGTCCTGCAAAAACCAAACACCCGCCATTCAAAGGCTTGTTTGTGTTAGCACAATGTTTATTTCTGTAGCACAGCACGATGGGTATTTATGCAGTGTAAGTTTTTTTTTCAAGTAGTGATTTTTGAATAATTTGTGTCTTATTTTATACCATACTATCTAATTAATACGTATTCACCTGCGGAAAATATTTTTTTTAAAGATTACTTACAATTATAAGCCATTTTTACAGACCTATATTGTGGCGTCATTGCTCTTTACATTGCATTAAATTTCATACACAGATTTATTGATCATGCACGTTATTATTAACTACATGTACTTACTGCTTATGTGTGTTACACATTCTGAGAGCCATTACTAAATGTTAAGGTTCATTACTTTTTCCTTAGTGTGTTCTCGTAATGAAAACATTGTTAAAATTGAGTCCGTTATTTATGAACTTTGTGATTTGCCTTTTTTGTGTTAGAACATGGTAACAATTTTGAGGTTATGTGGGTAACTTTTATTTTCAATTTTTAATATTTCCTGCACTTTCCATACTTTTATATTTTGGATTATTGCTCTTGGGCATGTAATAAAGCATTTTTAGTAAACAAAATTACAGAAAAATTGAAAACAACCTATACTGCATATTTACCATTCAGTCCTTTATCCGAAACTAAACTGTTATGTGGGTCATTTTTCATTGCATGAATTAGACTGTTGTCCAATATGACTGTTATCCAGGTTGACCATTGTCCATAATGATGTTGGTTGACTGCTGTCAACCACTGTAATGATGTTGACAGACAATGTATACTTATGCCTAGGCCTAAAGATACTCCAATACTCTAATGGGAAGGTATAGTAGTGCATAAAATTTATTGCATGCTGAACAGTTAATATACAAGCGGTGTTTTTATTAACCTCTGATAAATTTAAATGAAATAATTTTGCCTTATAGAAATTATATTTCATAGTTAAGTTGATATCATTGTTATCTGCTCTTACCACTACCTGAGGTTGCCCATTCCATATGAATTAAAAAAAGCAGAATCAAATTTTAAATGTAGCTGTATGACATTAAGCAGAAAGTAAAATTATGAGATTTAATATTCTATCATGTTTGTCTTTTTTAAGGACTTGGTCTGACAGAGAAATACGAACTGTGTTAACCAGAGTGTATGATTTACCCTTGCAGCGGTCTAGCATAGTGAATTTTGAGACCAATCTACTGCAGTGTGATAAAACATATCATGACACTCTGTCACTGGTCGTTACTCCGTTACTTGAAAGATATTTGGACTCCAAGTTGGTTAGTATTTGTTCTTCAACTGTACGATGCAGCTGTAGTGTTTATGAAACTATCTAAACAAACTAAAAATTATAAAATGGTCTAAAACAAGTACTGAGGAGGTCTGCAGTTGCCGTGTTTTGTGCTTGAAAATTCTGTATACCTAAAATATTCATCTGCTTATACAGGTGCAGCAGTCAATCCTGCATTTTTGAAAAGGCTGTGAATAATAAACAGATGCATTTTTCAAAATGTTATTGCTACCATCTTATTATATATTAAAAATAATTTAAGAAACATAAACATAATTATTCATTGCTTAAAAATAACATCGGTAAGATGGTATCCTTCCCAATTAATGCATTCTTGCAGGCAATTTCTGAAGTTGTTCATCACATCATGAAGCATAAGCTGAGGATTTTTTTGCATTTTCGGGTGGTTTCTTGCCTCGAGTTCTTCAACTGTATGAGGTCGTTCTTTATACACTTTACTCTTTAGGTACCCCCACAAGAAAAAATTGCATGGTGTGAGGTCGGGTATGCTTCATAGCTACCCACACCTATGAAACATTTCTGCTTTGGTAAAATGCTTTCACGGCAAACGTTCATTGTAGCTTTGACCACTGTTATATGGCGACTGAAACGCTTTGAGGTTGGGAACACAAAGGTAACCTTGACAACTAGCCCAGCCCATTTTCTAGCCTTCCACAGTGTTTTCAAAAATGCAGGTTTGACTGCCGCACCCTATACTTTGATGTCTATAAAGACTTACATCAAATGTAAAGTATTAACAGACGCATGGATCAACTAACTTCAAATTGTCTGTGCTACATAACTGTTTACTCTGTCGCTTGCAGTGTACAATTTAAGTATTCCTTTTGAAACGTATTTGATATATATAAAAGAAAGAATGACTTCAATCATTCTCGACTTACTTCTACAGACACTAGCCGCCTCGGTGGCCTAGTGGATAGCGTACTAGGTTTTCACCCCGAGGACCCGGGTTCGATTCCTGGCGAGGACTTGGCATTTTCATATGCTATAAATCATCCCATCGTCTGCATTAGCCCAAGTGTGCACAATAGTCGGATGTTAAAAAAAAAAAAAAAATTACAGACACTGCCAAAGGTTGAGGGGTATAAAAAAAATCCTTCTAAAGTTGCTGGTAAATTTTTCAAAACAATTTTACTCAGATCCATAAATATGTAAAATATTTTTAAAAAACCTGTTTTATTGGTTCAATCCGAACAATATTTCTGAATTTTTTGAGGTTCCTCTGACTCAACATGTCAAAATTAGACGGGTGGACATGCAACCTGGAACTTTTGAAAAGATCTGGCAAGCTGTAAACTATGTTTGTGCAAAAACTATACATGTTTGTAATCAGTGTCACTTATAGTTTCAAATGATTCTCCATAGTAAGTTAATAATTTTTTTAACAAATTTTATCCTTAAGATTTTACTATTTCTAAATATTTTTTGTTGTCAACCCCTATATTTTCCTCGATTTGAGGACGCTACAAAGATTATTATAGGGAAAATTTATAGTAATCTGTTATATTGTTTTCAAGTAAGAGGTACATTACCAATAGACAGATGTATAGATACGTTGCATATTTATAATGGAAACATTTTTTATTTACAACAAGCATACTATCATTCTAATTTCACTATATTAGTTAACATTTTAATCTGAAAAAATGTACATTTCTATGAAAAAAATAAATTGGAAATATAAAATATAACCTGACCACAGTTTTTCATAATATTTTTGGAATTTTAAAAATGTTTATGCATATTTCAAAGCTTTTTATTATGATGTGTAAACGTTTTGTTTTTTAAAGTTTATAATACCACTATTTTGAAATTTTTTACTGAAACCAGTTTGATTCAAACTCTGGAAATCCCTTAAACAGTTTCAAAATGGCAACAAACAAAGGACAGTTTACAGATCTTAAAGAATTTGTTATTTTTTTACCATGTGCTTTTAAACAAAAATATAATTTCATAGTAGTAATGAGTTTGATTTTAGATTTCATTTCATTAATAGATACAGATTGTGTACACTTGTTGTAAAAGTACAATATTGTTGTTGTAGTTACTGTTTTTTTTTAAATCAATTTTTATTATGTTAGATTGAAGTTATTCAAATTATTACCGTGTATGTTCAGTTTTTCTTACACTTACACTTTATGATTAATTTCAAGAAAATCTGCCATTAAAAGTAAAATTAAAATGTTTATCCAAAACTATTGACATAAAATTTTTGATTCTTGTCTCTGCTCTGATGTAGTGCTTATACCATATACCATAATATTCATTAATAATGTTATACAAATTCTCTGTACAGATGTTATTTGTTAATTACTTATTTTCAGCCAACAGTTAGTCGACAATTAATAGCGAAGTGTGAAACACTCTCCTATTTGTTAGAGAGGAAATTGGGTAGGCGTAATCGCTTTGATTTCACTGTAGTAAAGCCAGCTGACAGGCAGTCGTCGGTTGGTTTCCACATGATCACCTCAAATCTGACTCACGTTCTGTTGACGTTAGATAAAATACGACAAAAACCCAAGTAAGTATGTTATTGGTTTTGACGAAATCAGAGCAAATTGTAAATAAAAACGAGAAAATATTCCTTGTAAGAACTAATCTAACAACAGTTTTTGCACTGTTTTTTTTTTTTTTTTTTACCAAATTAACCAAATTTTATGTTGGAACTCTAACTTAAAGTTACCAACGCATGGATTGCTTGAGTTACTTACAACACACAAGTTTATTTTTATTATCAGCTGTGATTATAAAATACAATATAATACTAACAGTTAAGTTATATTATTTATAAGTAATAATAATAATAATAATGGTGTATTAAGAATACAATATCTTAAAATATTCTTAATATACAAACCGGACAGTTATATGATTGGATCTCTAAAATGTTCAGCAACTTACCCATCAAATACCCATGAATCGTATAGTCAAATTAATCTTCTCAAAATAATACATTTTCTGTTCACACCTTGCTCCAAACTAAATTTTGATGACAAATCAGTTGGAATTTAAATGTTTTTATAATTTTATAATTAAATATTTTTTTAATTTCTTATTGTTTTCATGTAAAATATCCAACAAGTTTATACTATAGAAAAGCATTGTTATTCAGCTAGGCTGCTAACAGAAGTATAAGGGGCACAAGTGGTTTTCGATAACCAAAATTTCAGATAAAAATTAATACACAAATTTTGATATTGGTGACATTCAAAGGTTTAACAACAGAGTTTAGTCATCCTTTTAAACTTCAATTTGGAATTTGGTTGTTAATTATCAGAGATATTAATATTAGAATATTCCGCAATTTATTTATTTACTAAAGCAGTATTTTTACAACGATTGATATGTAACTGTAGAGGAAAACAATTCCCTGTATGCTGACTGGTACCTTAAAACTACATCAAATTTAAACATTATTCGAATATAGTTATTGTGCAACATACTTTATATTCGACAACCTCAACCATCAGCCCATATTCAGTAATCGCAATTATCAGTTCTATTAGCATCCATTTTTTCATGCTTATTTTTAATGTGCTCTTATTGAATGACAATACTTTCATATTCCGAAGTAATAAATTGTATACATTTATTGCTCTTATATAAGTGTTCTCACTTGTTTTTTTTTACAAATTTTTGAATAATGTTATACTTTTATTCCTTGTCTTACTATTTGAATTTATGTATATACATTTTTTAGTGTCATTATAAAACAAAGATTCCAAATGGAAAAGTAATTATTTTTCATAAGTAGCAATGTTTTTGATTATTTTTCATGATGTTAGTATTCATTAAAAAATTAATTTTCTACCATCAAATATAAATGCTGTTTGATTAACCAGTACATTTTTTTTTTTTTCAGAAAGTTTATTTGTTTGAATGATAACATGGATGCTGCTAACACAGAAGACAACGAGCTCATACGATCAGTATTATTAGACTTTTATCATTCTTTATTGCCGAATCCTTCGCAGTTTGAGTTGCCACCAGAATATAGAAATCGTTATCCTTATTACGCAGACTTCCTGGCTTGGCAAGCTCAGAGGATCGCTATATCTACTGCAATTTGTTTTGTCATCATCCTACTTGCCATTGGCTTAATCATGTATCTTTTCAAAACCGAGGTAAGTTTTCAGCAGTGGATGTGGCTAAGGCACCAGTCAGTCTCTGAACTGTGCCTCACCTCAAACAACCTCAAGGTTGTGGGTTTGAGACACATTTACTCACATTGCTTACCCTTACTATTAACTATGATAACTTGTGTAGCCGGTGTAAAGCAGTATGTTAAGAGAAAAAAACAACAATGTACATGTACGAGGGCTATTCAGAAAGTAGATTACGTTTTTGGATAAAAAAAAAACTAAGTACAGGAAAAAAATTTTATTATATACATTTGAAAGAGGAACTAAAATACTATTTTTCGACATAATCGCCAAACAAATTTAGACATTTGTCATATCGGTGAACTAGCTTTGAAATTCCCGTGTCGTAGAATTCCGCCGCCTGTGATGCCAGCCAGTCAGTCACGCCCGCGCGAGATCTCGCGTCGTCATCGGCGCTGTGTTGCAAGCCAAGGAGTTCGCCAATGGTGCATTAGATTTAAAAATGGACGAAGTAATGTTCATGACGAAGAGAAGAGTGGCAGACCGAGCATTGTGAGTGATGAGCTGGTTGCAAATGTCAATGAAAAATTCGTGAAAACCGCCGTTTCACAATAACCGAACTTTCACTTTGTTTCCCACAAGTTTATAAACATTGTTGTACGAAATTGTCACCAAAAGTTAGGATACCATAAGTTTTGTGCCAGATGGGTGCCAAAGTTCCTGACAGAACAGCACAAGGGTCAGCGTATGGCTGCATCGTTGTCATTTCTGGGCGCTTACGACAAAGATGGTGAATCATTTCTTGATCGCATCGTAACGGGAGATGAGACTTGGGTTAAGCACGTTACCTGTGAGACAAAACTACAGTCTATGGAGTGGGGGCACACAAATTCCCCCAAAAAACCGAGGAAATGTTTGCAAACCCTGTCAGCAAGGAAGATCATGGCGACCGTTTTTTGGGACAGGAAAGGTGTTCTTCTGGTTGACTTCCTAGAACGTGGAGCAACCATAAACTCAGAAAGGTATTGCCAAACATTACGAAACTTAAGACGAGCTATCCAGAACAAGCGGAGAGGAAAACTGAGTGCAAAAGTGTTGTTTTTTACACGACAATGCCCGCCCTCACACGGCAAATCGAACAAAAGACGTCTTGACGGCCTTCAAGTGGGAGATTTTCCCTCATCCACCCTACAGTCCGGACCTGGCACCTAGTGATTTCCACTTATTCCCGAAGATGAAGACTTGGCTTGCAACACAGCGCTTCGATGACGACGCAGATCTCCGCTCAGGCGTGACTGACTGGCTGGCGTCACAGGCGGCGGAATTCTACGACACGGGAATTTCAAAGCTAGTTCACTGATATGACAAATGTCTAAATTTGTTTGGCGATTATGTCGAAAAATAGTATTTTAGTTCCTCTTTCAAATGTATATAATAAAATTTTTTTCCTGTACTTAGTTTTTTTTTATCCAAAAACGTAATCTACTTTCTGAATAGCCCTCGTACAAAGATAAAGTTATTTGATAAGTTGAACAATTTTAAAGTTCCTTTCACACTCCAGTCAAATTTCTCTCTTGTTCTTACTAGCTACTAACTATTGGATTGGAGCTGTAAGATATTTTAGTCCATATTACTGATTTAAACAACTCATTTTAAACATTAAATGTTATATAAAAATAATGGAATATCATTCATTATTTTTACAGTTAGTTATCTTAATTTTTTTTTTTTTTTTTTTTTTTTGTACACAATGTGTCAAATATATTGTCATTGTCAAAAAAATCGTTATGTGCCATTTTTTATTTACAAATTATTTAAACTTAAAAACTAATTAGATAACAACAAAAAGTATCTTAATAAACATATGAGTCATGCATGATACACAAACAATTCACTTTCTACAGAAGATATGATTCAGACATAGATTGATTTTATAATAGAATCGAAACACAAGGAAATGCCAATGTTCCATTTGGAATGAAGGATTAATTAAACACAGTTGATTATTCATCATTTTAATTCTTAATTGTAATTGTTTTTACTTGTTTTATGTATTCAACACGTGTGGTGATAAGAGTATTGATTAGTAAAACATTGCTGGTGTTTCTGAAATGTTTAGAGCACCAGTCAGTCTGCTGTATCTCCAAACGTTTGAACCTCAAGGTTGTAGTCTCGAGGCTAAAGTAACTTTGCCATTAGTACAGATCCCTCATCCTCAATACATTGGCGTAAAATATGGACATTAAGAAAAACAATGTTGTAGCTATAGACATAAATGTGCAATACCCTGAACATATTTTTTAATGGTATATAGAGACTACGCACATTTGAACTGAGTACTGATTGACTCTAAAGGTTGATTAACTTGTACTTGCCACTTGTTTGTTAATTTTTCATCACGTTGCTCTCATTTTGATTTCTTTGCACCACAGAATTTGCCAAACCAAGTGAAAAGAAGTATTCAAAAATATAGATGTACTCATGTTAACTGTCTTAATTCGTTCCAGAACTAAGACTATTATCTGATTATCTTAGCAGACTGCTGTGCAAGTGAATAGAATCGTATGGAAAACACTTTAATTTGTTCCATAGAAAAAATAATTAAATACTCACCATTAATATGATGAATAATGAAGAAAATTCACAGAACAGAAGTCACACTTTAACTAAGTTCGTACAAATGTAATTATGCCACATATATACACACAGTGCAAATTAATACTGTATATTTTTGTAGTTCATACTGTTCCTTTTTTTGGTTCAATAGTCAAAGCTTGTCTTTTACTTCCACTACCACAAGCACTTCTTTTAGGATTTATTCAGTTAATATTCACAACAAAAATTTGTAAACAGGTTTTAAACAACAATTTGAAACTCATACACAAAAACACTTGACGTTGTGTTAAATTTAAAAATGTAAAGTATGTAACACGATAATATTATAACTGTTTAAATTTTTTAAGGGGCTAACAAATTAAACATAGTAAATGAGTTGATGACACACTAAATAAAAATAGGTACGATGATAGAAAAGGGAGTGTGCATTTTGAGAACAGATAACTAAGAAATATGTAAGTTATTGCCCTACAAAAACCAAACACCTATCAGTCAACAGTCTTTTTGTGGTAACTCAGCACAATGTTTATTTCTGTAGCACAGCAGAATGTTATCTCTATATTTATACATCTGCTTAGAAATAATAAAATAAAAATACTCTTATATGTTCAACCCTTTATCTGAAACATAAACTGTTATGTGGGTCATTTGTCATTCTGTTAATGAGACTGTTGTCCAGGTTGACTGTTAGCCTTGGTATTACTGTAATATACAGTAAATTTTACTGGGATGATATATATTTAAACAAATATTTCTTAACTGTAATGCTTTAACTTTGTGGAAATAATAAGCATGACACTATGATAGTGTAATTAACATAACATTTGATTGAACTTGATTTCTCATTTTAATTTGTTCCTTAGCATATGTAATATTACAATAATTTTACAGTGCCAGCAGTTATGCAGTATATTGTGGACACTATGCAGCCCTGTGATTCCAGCGTTCAGTTCAAAACAGAAACGTTTCATTCACAAAGCGTAGCGCTGCTGTCTTCTTTCAAAACAATTTTTAGAATGCTAGTCATAAAGTTAAGGTAATTGGGTAAGGTAATACCAAAGTTAAATACGTTATGACCATTTTTATAAGGTTTCATAAGTTGTTCTTAAAAATTATCTGGAAAATGTGAATATTAATAGCAGTAATTACGTAATAGATTTTTTTAATTAAAAGTTTTTGTATGTATTAAAAAAAAATTTAAAAACAGTTAAAAGTTGATATTTTCAATACACAGACAATATTTTTCTCCTTTTCTGAGGTAAATAACTGTTCAAAAACTATAAGATTTTTTTTATAATCAATACATTCTCTAGTTTATTCTGAAAACAATGATATACTGTAGATCAGAATTTAGACAAATATATTTTTAACTGAATTTCAAACCAAACTATATATTGGAACAATAGGTGTGCTTTTATTTTCGACACTGCCATTTCTAGGATTATGGTTAATTCAATAAATTAATGCAGGGATCGTACTGCAGGAATTTATGCAGGTAATTTGATGTTGTTGTGTGTTGTAGTAATTAATTATAGTAGAGTCTCGATTAGCCGTCAATTTTTATTAACCATTAGGTATTTTTAATACTAGTCATCCATAATAAATAATGTGTAATAAGTAATAAAAGTAACCTAGACAAAACAGAAAACTGTAACTGGACATGGCTTATTTATAGCATAGGCCATGATGGCAGCTGATACAAATTGCTTTCTTAACAGACATTTATAATAAAAAAGTAAACGATCCTATCATCATCTACTGCAATGGACAGATACACTTCAAATAGTGTCAACAAATTCTGAAGAGTACAAGTATGTTTCTGTTAAAAGGTATACGCTCTCACATTATTTACGATAATACCATTCTGCGTATAAGGCAATAGAAGTTATGTGAGGACTCTAAATTACATGCATATGTTCTTGCATGTGTTTTTGCAAAGTGTTCTTGCATATGTTATGTAAATACTTGTCAAAATGTTATGTATGGATAATTTACTGTATTAAAAACCTATGCGTGTAAAATTTGTATAATACATAAATATAGTTAAATAGAAAATTTAAGAGTTAATATTCAGTTTAATGGGAAATTTATATTTTCTAAAATAATAATAATAAATCATTGTGTGCTATTAACAGAGTATAATACGTTATTTTTATCGATCGCCGAAAGTACATTTGGTCTATTTCTGTCATCCATCACACAGGAGAATGACGGTTATTCGAAACTCTGCTGTACATAACCTTTTACTTCTAATGCAGTTGTTTAAATTGAACATTTGTATTATTAGTACGAAATAAAACTTTAATTTGAAACAAAGATTCTTTGGCATACCGGTACACAAAAAGCCTTTACCAAAACACTGCAAAATTGTATAAGAAATGAAAGAAAAATGTAACTTTTTAATTAAACTTAAACTGATTTTATTGTATTGTAAAATTAAGAGTATGCTATATGTATACAAATATCAATATATTTATTTAAATAAATTTTTTCTGTGTATTTGGAAGAGTGTTTTTTATGTTGATTACCTAACATTTTCATTGGAGTATCGTGGTAAAACCCAGACCTGATTGTCTGAAATACTGGTATCAAATACATTTTGAAAGTTTATTAACATTTTTGTGTTTGTCCAGTCTAGCTGTAGCGATAACTATAGAAATCAATGAAAATATTAAATCTCACAGAATGCTTTAGACAACAGAAGAGATTGTGAAAGTTGCGGAAATTCATCAGAGAACTTTTCATTGTAAACCGTCTGTTCTCACGAATTTTCTCATCAATTTTCCTTATCGAGTCATCGTTGACAACAAGGCCACCTACTCTGTGCCTCATTGTGCGCATTGGTTTGTTTTTCATTAAACTTCCTAACACACTTTCTCACCATTCCAACACTCATTGCATTTCCATTGTAAACATCTTGAATTTAACAATGAATTTCAGCTGGTTTAACGTTGCTTGCGTTTAAAAACTAAGTGACAGAATGAATCTAACAACAGGTTCATGAATTGTCTTAAACATTTTAAGTATCAAGGAAACTAGAAACACTACACAAATCAATTGTAATGGTATTAATAAAAAGGCAATGAATCTGGAAGATTAGCATGCATGCGTGCAGCACCGTGTTGGCAGTAGAACAAAATGGTATTTACTTTCTTGACATGCCTTATGTAATTTTTGCTCACATACCATTTGTATGCTTTTCTAATTTGTCCGTCCAGATGGACAAGTAGAAAATTAACAATAATAAGAATGGGTACATTAATATGCTTCGTCAGAGCATAGTGCTCTGTAATGAGTCTCAGTTGTCCTGTGTCCAGGAGTTTAATGTTCCTAACTGAAGTCTTAGAGCACAGTTCTCATCAGGCCAATAAGGGTTGTGTTTCTTACACCCAAGATTTGATCCCTAGGAGGTCTTCTGTCTGTCAGTTTAATTAGAAGACCATTTGTTATTAGCTCCTCTCTTCTCATTTTGCACTTTAGTGTCCCTGATAAAGCTTTTATGTCTGTAAATTTTGTTTAATTTGAAATGTGTAACCTCTTCTTCCACTGCAAGTTGAGTAGGTCCTTACAGTATATTGCAATTCACTGCTTGTGGGTTCTATTGGATTAGATATGGTACAAGTGTCCTCTTCTTCTATGCTATTTTTATTCCCCAGGTCTACTTTTTCCAGTTCCCCAAGGTTTTCTGGTCTTTGAAGATTTCCATCCATGAACATTCTACAACTAACTAGAGAAATAAAACATCCATCCGTGAGGAAGCCTCTGGGTATGAATAAGTTCCATTCATCATGCTAGGAATTGGAACGTTATTTGGATATTTTCAGAAGATTATATTTGTAAAGATAAGCCAAACACCTGAGCAAGAGGACACAAGTAATAACTAAGTATTTCAAACACAAAACACGTTTTCGCTTCCTTTTGTGGTATTAAGTATACTTCATAATTGTGTTCAATAATTCTTTATAATGCACAAAATGAAATTATATAATATTAATAAATATTTTACTTACAAAACTTATTCAAATTCAGTAGAACATTTTAATAAATGGAGAATTCAAAAAAAAAAATTAAATGTACAGTATGACATTATATCTGGTTGTAAACGTCATAAAATCATATTCGAAAATACAAAACTGTTGATTCTTTTTTGACAGTGTGTTTAGCTGAATCAAAACTTGAGAATTGAGTTTGAGAACTTGGGTTTGGAAATACATTTTGCCAATTTTTGACCTAATTTGACCTTGTACAAAGTGTGGGCTGTATTGGGTGATAATAATAGAAGTAGTACTTCACCAAACAAGATATTGTAATTAATCAACTTACATTTTATACTGATAAAAGTATGACAGTTTTTTTCTCCATACTATTAGATTAATTCATATCACTTTATTGAGGTGAAAAAAATATTTATATCTAAATTGTTTAGTGTGTATAAGTGTGTCCAGTGCTGTTTCAAACTGGTTGAAGTTCACTTTGATACAAAAGGATAAAAATAACAAAAGGTAAGCACTGGGAAATAATGCACAGAATATTAATTGTGTACTTTAGAACAATTTTATCCAGAAAAAAAACAATACAATGTATGCATAGTTAATCAGATTTAATTGTATACACACAGTGTGGCGCAAAAATACGGAAACTGCTTCTTAGAAAAACATATTTTCTGCTTGTTAGAAACACGTGCAATCAATCATTTGAAAGCCTTAACATCAGATACGTACAAGATACAATGTTGTCCTAAAAATTGCAAAACATGTTTTTATGGGAAATTTTAAATGTAAGAACACCAATGTTTTTGTACCTTCATTTTCTTTGACATTTTATTAAAGAAGATTTTCTTAATTTATTGCTTTTTTTGAGATATTCTTGTTGTGTTATGGCAATTAACATGAAATCTCAATAATAGGCGTAAAATTTTTCTCTGTAAAATTGTTAGAATTGTGTCTATATAATATCATCTCGAACCGGAAAAAAAACTATTTTGTATATTTTAGAGGTTATGTCCATGTGTCACTGGTGGCACACTGTTATTGATCCGTACACACAAAGTTTAAAGTAAAAAAAACTCCAAAGTTATATGATTTCTTCTTTGATGTCTTAGTGTTATAATTGTCAATAAATAGATATTATTTTGAATGTGTTTTCATTTTAGTTCACCAATATAGGTCAATAAGATAAAGAAAAAAAAATCAGTAGGCCAAACTATTATATTTCTTCATTATATTTAAATTTGTTATCCTTTTAAATTACCTATAAGATGTGCCAGGGTAAAGAAAAAAAATACAATAGATCAAAATATAATTCTACTGAGCAGACTTTAAAATGGTCGTACAACACAATTCTAGGCTTCAAACATCGGCATCATTATAAATAAGTTCATATGAAGTAAGAAAGGGAGTGCATCACTCTTGGCACACGCTGCCTATTTTGAAGACAAGCATGCGTCACTGGTGATACACCCTCGCCTTACCAGCAGTTGCAGTTGCAGTGTGTGTCACTAGTGATGTACATAGTCTTAAATGTGTTAAATCATGATTATTGTTACTATACTTAAAAACATGTATTTATAATAATTTTATAACAGAATATATAAAATTATTTTCAGGTCAATGAAGAATTTGTTCATCTTCTTCTTGTGCATGTCTGTTCCTCTGGTTGTGCTCTTTATAAATCAACAGTCAAATACAACATTCAATGCAAATAATTTTGTTTATGTTGTCAACAATAACAAGGTAGAACTACATACTGAGTGTTTTTAGAACTGAATTTTGTTCTTTTAAATAAATTTGCTTCTTGCCTTTCACTGAAGTAAACTATTAGGTTTTTATTATTTCTTGTTGTGTTTTACACAATAGAAGTGTTCATAAATCAATTTTGATTCTTGTTGACCAATTCTTGTAATTTTCTTTTGAATTTTTTTCTTGTGTAAACAGCACGACATACTGGATGTCTTCCGTATCATTTCAAGTAAGACTTTCGTAGAGTAGACACTATAGACTCCACACATATTTCTCCCTAATTTGTATAGTGTTCTTGAACTTTTTTTCAGTTTATTACTTTCAGAACTTTGCTACAATTTGAAGATAGCAGTGTGGTGGCACTGCTAATTTTGACTTTATTTAAACATTTTAAAATTCTTAACCCTTTGTGGTCAGATACTGTGTTTCTCTAATGTCTCATCAGATTGGTAGTTTCAGTCAGTTACACGGGTCATTCAATAAGTCCTTAGAAAAAAGATAGAAAATCAAATTCATTTTTTTCAACACAATCTTCCTTTAAATCTATAAACTTTCTGTAAGCATTTCTTCAACTTTTCTAAGTTGACCAAAAAATAGGATTTCAGTAGTTCTTCAAAATAGGCTTTTGTTTCTGTGATTAGAACGTGAACCAGTTTCTACCAAGCAACTTTCAAGTTTGGAAATAACAAATTTCATTGGGGACCAAATTCAGTGAATGTTGTAATAATTTGAACTTTGATTCCAAAATGTGGGCCATCGAAACTGTCACCTTGCAAAGGGGTGTGCACCTTATCATTGTTTTGATGAAAGTGAATGTTTTTCTTTTTCAAATGAAGACTTTTTCTTGATTTCTTTGCTCATTCAGTGTAATAATAATGCATTTTAGTCTCCATTTATTGTTTTTCATTTTTCCAAGTAATCAATGTGGATGATTCTACTTGCATTCCAAAAAACCGTGTTGGCTGGTTCCACCATTTTCGCCTTCTTCGGAGCTCGTTTGCCTTAAAAAAACCCACTGTTTTCATTGTCCCTTTGTTTCTGAAATATAGGATTGCATCCATGTTTCATCTACAGTTATTTTAGGATTGCGACAGAAGACGCCAAAACAGCCTCAGAGTCAACCACACGATTATGTTTATTCTACACTGAGAACAAATGCGGAATCCATCTTGCTAAAAAATTTTTCACGCCCAATTTTTCATGCAGAATTGAGAACCCTGTGCTTTGGGATATGTCTGTGGCCTAAACTATTTCACAAACTTTCATTTGTTGACTACTTAAGATCATATAATGGATTTTGTCAATCATTTTGGAAGTAGTCACTTTTACTGGATGTTCCAAACAGTGGTTATCTTTTATAGATGTACAGCCAGGTTTGAACTTATTTACCCAATTGTAAGCAGTTGCAAATACAGGAGCAGATGTGCCACGTACTTCATCCAACTCTGCTTTGATCACTTTTGGTGTTAAGCCTTTTAAATATAAGTGTGATCACAGCTTGAAACTCGTTTTTGAGGAACTACCTAAATCCTACTTTTTAACTGGCTTAGAAAAGTTGGAGAAGTGTATAAAGGTAAAGGGAAATTATATTGAAACATAAAAAAAAATTACAAAAAGAAGTTTTTTTCCTATCTTTTTCTAAGGACTTATTAAAAGACCATTGTAAGTTTCTATTGTCAATTATTTTTGGCTAACAATGACACCACCAAACAGTATATCAACTTGAGTCACTTTCTGCTGCAACTTGACTTTGTCCAAACCAATTTCATAAACTGATTTCATTTTCATACGCATTCACTCGACTTAAACTGAAATAATGATTAATCATAACATCTGACCAACATATTAAAATGAACAATTTTTATATTAAAACAATAATGTTTTTTTTGTTTGGCATAGAACTATTACTTTTCTACATGTATTAAATTACCTAAATTAGGTTTCTGTGAAATTTAAAAAAAATATTTGATATTTAGCAGATGCCATATAAAGAAAATTGAAAATAGTCCTAATGCATTAGAAGTAAATTGTAATTATTTAACTATCAGACTTGCTTTACCATTGGGCTTAATTTGCAGACGCAGAGAAGTCATGTTTAAGTAAGCCTTAGAGTGAGTCATTAACATGAGTCATAAGTTTTGAAGGTAATTGAATATGATTAACTTGAATTGTCAGTTTATTTTGTCATAACAGAAACTTATAAAAAGACATGCCTTACTGTAATCTGTTTTTTTCTTCTTAATATATATTAATAAGTTAACAGCAACTTCAAAGAATTTAATATTATGGATGTATATATTTGTTAATTTTGTGTCAAAATAATACATTTTAAACATATTCTGAAAATGTAACAATATTGCTTGAAAAAATGCTGTTTCAATCAAAAAAATATTTTGCTGTTCTAGAGCACTAATTCCATTGTTGCTAATAATAAAACTGATAGCATATCTTTGAATTTTCAACTAAACAACAATAATGAGTATGAAGAATTACAATCTAGCATGGAAAGTGTGACTAGTAGCTGGGTGTCCTTAGTCGAAGAACAGAAGATGAAGATTGATGATGAAATGAAATTATTGAATTATTCTATGACCATGTAAGTGAAATTTAACAAGTTTGCTCAAGATTTTTATTCTCTTATTCCTTTATTTGTCTCCATGATGTAACTATATGAAATACTATAGATTGCTTTGTGTATCCATGCTGTCAGTTATTATTTTGGTCTTGTACTCTCCGTCCTTATAATATAGAGTAATTGAAAAAATGCCAGGATTTTGATTTTTCTCTATAAAAACTATTTAAAAGGTGTAGAAAATACCAATTTTTTTTCTATACCTTAGTAAGTTTCAATGTGAGCTGCATTTGTTAAACCTAACCTTTTGTCAACTTCTAAGTACGTATGTTGAATCATACTCAAGTAACAGTCAAGATGATAGCATAAATGCCCTCCCAAAATACACCAAATCTCAGATTTCTTCACTATAAAAAATGTTTTTTTACATAACCCCATTAAAAAAAATTCAAAGGGGTAAGGACTGGACTTCTGAGACACCACGAAATGGAGGCTTCTCTTCCAATCCAACTGTTTGGAAATCGTGTGTTGAGCTTTACGCGATGGTACTGAGACGGAGCTCTGTTTTGCATAAAAATGACACACTGTACAGTTTTTTGTTCGATTCTACATTTGAGGGAACACAAACAGTTCAAGCATATCCAGGTAAGTTATGCCTGTAATTGTTCTTTCAGTGAAAACGACAGCTCTGTCATGAAATAAGCCACATTGAACTTTGGCTTAGGGAGAATCACAAACAAACTTGTGGACTACATTAGGCTGTTACAATCCCCGTATTCTACAGCTGTAACGACTGACACAACCGTTTATGTGAAATGTTGCTTTATCACTAAATAGTTTTTTTTAAAAAAATGGATTGTCTTTAATTTCATGTAGCATAAAAATGGCAAAATCAGTACAATTGGGCGATCGGCTAGTCTGTACCAAAGTCACACACCTGGTATGTGTCAAACAAAACTTAACGCTAAATAGTTATCACGCAGTGAAACAATCATTCTATTAACGTAAAAAGATTTGCTTTGATAATTTTTTTAAAATCGCAGTGTTCTTTTTCGATGATCCATTACAAGTTCTGAACAGATGGAGGGTTTGTTAATCCACTTTACATTGTGTATTGTGAAAGAAGCTGTTGTAATAATATTTTCTGTGTTTAGACCGTCGACTGATTTCCCAACTCGAACTCTTATAGTGACTACATTCAGGTCAGGTTCCACTTTTACCAATGAAATTGTAGCCAGTCATCCTGCAACGTTTAATTACTACGAACCACTTTTCAAATTTGAAGAAAATCCTATCTCCGAACAAAAACAAATTATGCAAGATCTTCTTAAATGCCACATTCCAGGTACACTAAATTATATTTTATGAAAGCAAAATACCTTGTATTATCCAACTGTGCATTTTTTAAAGAAAGTGATTTATTGGATTACAGTCCAGGTAGGATCTTAATCAATTTTAAATGCCTGTGAAATTTTCATAACCTATTGAAAATATTTTGCAGTTATTTAAAATTTGTTTGTAATATATATTTATATGTGTGTTAGTACTCTAGAATTCATTAATTAGTTTCAAAATTAAAACTATTCACAATTACTTTTAAATATAACTTTTTTATCTTGTTCTTTTTTAAAGTCTGGTTTTACAGTCAATGTCATTGTTAAAATCTATGTATAAATTGAAAATACCATGTTTTTTTATTTTGTTATCAGGTCTTTTGTTTCAAAAAAAGTTGGGCCATGAATTTGCAAATTGCAACTATTACAGGAAACATATTTTAAAATTATTGTTGAAAAATAGCTATTGGAGCATCCATGGTAAGAACCACACCAGAGGGACCTCAAAATATTTTGATTGCCATTGTTTTTGAGGGATTGTTAAAAATGTTATGTATGGGAAATGGGTAGTTGGTATTATTATGAATATTAAAAATTGTTAGTTAAATATAATTTACCTTAAATTTTAGTTCAGTTGATGATGTTTAATTTGTATAAAAATATTTATATATTGTTAAAGGAAAAAAAATTTTCTGACCTTCTTATATATTTACCACAGCAATGAACATTTTGATGTAAATGTTTATTCCCCAAAAATGTTAATATAGGATATTTTTGTCGTTGTAGCATGGTACTTGGAACAAATGCTGGCTTACAAATGGTTACTGCCATTGTTTCAAAAAAATGTTGGATTACATCAGTACTGCAAAAAGGATAAATCTCTGTGTATGAATTCCAAATTTCTTGAAAGTTTGTGCCGACAGAATCCATATATTGCTATGAAGGTAACAAGAATTAGATTACGCCACTTGGAACGATTTTTGAAAGATCACAGGTGGGGAATCAAAAAGGTTTTATAAATTGCTTAGAAACTTAATCTTTCAATTTGCAGTAAATATTGATTAGAAAATTTTTTCTTTAACTTGCGTTTACTTTTCAAAGGACCTAGTGATTTCTGATCAAGCGCTGGCAATCGATGTAATAATGCAAAGTATGCTGCGTCTCTGAACTGCACACCTCAAGGTTCTAGAGAGTTTACTCCATTTGCTTTACCCTTACTGTTAATGCATCCTTGTCTTCATTAGTGTAACAGGTGCAAAGTATGGACATTGAGTAACAAAAAACCTTAAAAACTTATTTAACAAATTTTCAAATTTCAAATTTACAGAACAAGGTTTATTGTGGCGATCCCATGTTATTTGAATAAGAAATAATTGGACAATTTTGTTTAATTTTTATTTATGATAAAAATAAAGCATTTTTTATGTAATGAAGTTGTGGCAATTTAATTTTATGCAAAATTACGGCTGCCAAATTTTAAGCAGTATCAAAAAAAAACTTTACATAGTTGCTGGCATATATTCATCCTGAAAGGATAGAAATGTAGATTTTTAAACAAAATTTTTCATCCTTAGACTTGTAGCATGTAAGTGAAAGTGTAATTTAAGCCTTGTATCACAGATGTCCTATCTTCCTCGATGTTTATAAGAGTTTGGTTGTATTAATGGTCAGATGTTTTCTGTTTCTTTAGTGAACCATTTGTACTCAAGTTTAAAAATCATCTTGAAACGGTGGCAGTTTACAACTGGTTTGTAAACCACACTATTAAAATGTATGCATCACATTGTATTTGAGTATACTATGATATATTTGCAACTAATTTTCCAACTCTAGCAAAACAAAAATTATGTGTGGCACTTAGGGTAGTGCTGACAGAAGTGAAAATTGGTACAGCTTATATTCATTAAATAATTTAACTACACAAATTTAGAAAATACACATTTTTTAAATTAACAAGAAACATAACCTCAATTGAAATGATGTAAAAGCAACAGCTGTTGTTTGAAATCAGCTGTTTAGAAGTAGTCACTTCAAGTCAACATGTATACAAGAACAATTATACATGCTGTGAGGAATGCGTTACAGAATCAAATGTGACGTGAAAGCAAATATTTATACCATATTTTGTCACCCACAATCATAAAAGTTTTCATTTCAAAAAAAAGATCATGCTCACATTGTGGACACAGTATTAGGCTCTTTTAGCCAATAAAAAAATGTAGTTCTTGTGGAGTACATGTATTACATAAGGAGGTTAATGTACAAGCTTTTAAACTCAAGAATATTCATGCAAATACTGTACAAAACCAGCAACTTAGTAATTACCACGGTATATAGATACTTCCTTCTCCATTCAGAAAGCTTTTAGAATGTTATTATTTTGTTCACTAATAGGATTTTTCATTGAATTAAAATAAATTTAATGTAGACCTTATATATTAAGTACTTCAATTTATTGTGTCATGTCATAAAAGAAATGAAATTATAACATTTTAATAAAGGAAGTCTAAGACTATTAAAGGAATTTGCTATAATGCAAAAAGTTTTGATAATGGAAGTATTCCGAAACGTGTCAACAAATATAAAATGTTTGAAGCTAGGAAAGGCGAATGTATGAATTCAACAAAACAATAACATTCCTATAGTGGGAAAAATATGATTACATGAAGAGGTAAAATAAATAATTCATGAAAAACTGTCGAAATCACTTTACTTCAATAATTTATATAGGACAAACCCAGTAGTATGGAGTAATGATCATATCTTAATTTTTAATAGTCTCAGATTTCCTGTCTTAAAATGTTATAGTTTTGGTAACGGAAATGTGTCAATATAAAATGTTTAAGCTAGGAAAGACAGATGTATATGTACTCAATAAAATATATATTACTAAATTAAGGTATCAAGTTCGAAAATTCTTTATATTCACCTAATAAATAAGGACATTTTATAAGCAATAATTCAAAAGTCAACAGAACTACTGTATATATTTAAGTTTATACATTTATTCCTATTTTCCATGCAATAAAAGCTGTGGAAATTACAGTTATATTAGTTCATATAAAACAATAAAACAGTTTAACAAATTAATTATTATAAACCCATTACTTACTAAAATGTACTTTGTATTTCCACAATGAAACTTTAAAGTTATTTTTTGTAGCCTAAACCTGAATATAGTGTACTTAGTACGAGACCCTAGAGGGACCATGAATTCACGTCACAAGGCTTATTGGTGCATGAAATCTTCAATCTGTGGAAGCTACTCAGGCCTATGTGACGATCTCAAGGATGATTACTATACTGCTGTTAAGTTTATCAAACTTTACCCTAAAAAGTTTAGGTAACAATTTTTACTTTCCTTTGTCTATATCTTAAATAATATTTCATACTGTTTCGTAAATATAACCTCATTGTTACATAATTCAAGTCAAAAACATTGAGCTACTTTAATTTTTTTCAGAATAATTCGATATGAAGACCTTTCTTTGGATCCATTTCACCAAGTCCCGAAATTGTTTGATTTTCTTCATTTGCAATACAATGATCAGAGTAAGAAGTTCCTTGAAGTGCATACGAATACCACAGAGAAGGTTAAAAATCCATATTCTACGTTTAGGGATTCATCTGTGACTCCTTTTTTGTGGCGGACACAAGCTAGTTACACTGTTGTTAAAGAGATTCAGGAATATTGTGATTTTGTTTTAAGAAAATGGGGATACTTGGTAGCAAAAAATGCATCACATCAACAGACTTTTAATCCTTTAGTACGTAAGTTCAAACTGTAAGCTATGTGAATAAATTTCTTTTTTTTTATTTTGTACTAACAGTGTTTCATTTATGGTCCATGCAAAAGAACTAGGTTATAGCTGTAACCTTTACTTGCCAAACTTTTTTTGAAGTGCAGCTAATAGTGTTAACATTGGTGAGAGGAGTGAATAGAAAAAAAGTGTTCTGAACCTTTTTAATGAAACGGAAATGAGCAAGCGAATTTTGTCTCTTTCTTTTTGTTTCTCCTTTTCAATAACAGTACATACTATTATATGAAAATGTTTTGGTTTTGGTATTTTTTTTTTTAGTTGAAGAACATGTGCACATTGTAATCATTTATAATACATTTGAAATAAATATAAACATTTATAATAATTGTTGTTATTACTGCTAGTTTTTAATATTAAATTACAACTTATAGCCTATCAGCTGTTCAGTCAAATCAGCTGATCGTTATGAATTAATATAAAACAACTGATCTTTTACTATATCTCAGTAAATTATATCTAAGCTAGGTTTACGTATTTATTTACTTAAAACAAGATATTTGTAAACATATCTTCAAAGTAATTATGTATATATATTCAGCAAGTATGTCATTAACAAAGCTTCGCTTATGTCTACAACTTCCCAAGTTCCACATCTACTTTTTTTAATAAAATTTGTGCAATGAAACTTCAAATAACTGTCATTCTTTAATTGCCAGTTTCTGTTATCAATCTATTATTAAAATTTAACAGTAATAAAATATTACTGTACTGTAATTTTTTTTTATACATAATTACAGGAATATTAGAAGTATTGAATAAATAAAAGTAGTGTAAACAATAATTATTAGTACAATACAAACTGCTCCCAATATGTATGGTAGCCAGGTTGCAGCGGAAAATAATTTTTGGTTTATTGCTGAGTGGTGCAGGCGCCGAAATTGGGAACATTTTTGTTTAATTGATGAGCCAGTCATGTTTTGGTCACCTACTGCAATCATGTTGTCTCTCACATGATTGTTTTTGTTACACACAGTCTCATGTTGTAATTTCACTCATGTTGTCTTTTGCAGAAATTACAGTTGTGTCTCATAAGCTGTTACCTGTTGCCTAGTGAGTAGTGGCTTAACTGTTTCAGCATATGATTAAGACATTTGATTAGATCCACATAAGTGTAGGTTTATATTTTATTTTACTGCAGAACATAAACATACATTTCGTTTCTTTTGATCATATGAATGGAGCCAGTGTCATAGGTGTGAGAAGGATCAGGGGATATATCCCATGTTCCCTTAAAACCTGGAAGAATCATGATTATGGAAAACACTTAATTTATGGTCTTAGTAGAATGTGTGCATTCTTAGGCTATGGTGTTCCTAAAAAAGTATTTTTTAAGAATGCTATTGCAGTAATACAGTGCTGTCACAGTAAAATTTGTGTGAAGGAGTTGACAAATTGTCAAAGTCAAGCACTATACTTTGTTGTATTATCCCAGGCAGCTAGTTTTGAAGTTCCATTCTGATCAGTTTAGTAATAACAAAATATTGCTTTTTATTAAATCACCAGAGAATTCTTTCATTGTACCTACACAATTTGTCCTACTATATAGCTGCTTAGAATTCAGTAGAAATATTCAAGCACTCTTTCAAGATTTGTTGACACTATTTGAAGTATTTCTACTTCATTACACTGGATGATAGGATTGTGTATTTTTTTATTATCAATGTTTGTTTATTAACCCCAGAGGGGTCAAGCCTGATCTTTTTAACCAGGTCTGAATTGTTTTCTATATCTCCTACCTATAATTAGTAAAAGCTTCCACCCTCCAATACCTTTGTATGGAAGCATCCACTACGTAAACATGATGTTGTTGCATTTTTTTAATCACTTCTCAGTTGGTGATATTACTTCTCGTTTTTTTGTTCATTACTTCTCGTTAACTGGTCTAATCCACCCAGCATGGTTCATTGTGTATACTTCTTATTTGACACTGCTATGACTTATTTTTAGTGATTTTTCTTCTTTGGTGCTCTATATTTTGATACGTTGTGTATGTTTTGTGCTTGAAATGAATGAAACTGAGGAAGAAAAGATATTGAGACTTTTACTCAGTGTAGAAAAGGAGGCGAGAATTGACGAAGAAAGAGTGGAAAATCCTTTAGTTAGATGTCTTCCAGGATTCAGATGTGTTTTGAACTTAGGCTCACCAGTTGTTTCTTGGAAATTATTTTTTACAAATGAAATTTTAGGCGACATAGTAAAATATATAAATCAGTGTATAAAAAAAAATCACACAAAATTTACCCACGAGCGTGATGCAAGATGTACTACATCTTTAATAACATTCATATTCGTACTGCATGTGTTTTAATTAATACAAATTATTATACTTTTAATAAAAATATTATAATCTATATTTATTTTAGATATTTGAAAATACCAAACATGTTAAGCCTAAATAAAAATCTTTTTGTATCTATTTATTCAGTTTTTAAAATCCTGGTCTAATTCATCCAGTGTGACGTGTCACATAATTTTTCCCAGCACGACCTCTCCCGGGTTAAAGCAATTGATGTCAGCTGTTGTCGCCTAAGCTATGAATAAGGTGCACCTAGTTAGTATTTTCTTTTATGTAGATGGTTACTTTTAATATTTATTATAAATTATTTACTATGGAAGACTGTTTAAAAATTGTCAGTTAACAGAATTAACCCACAGTTAATAGAAATGGACAGTTTAATGAGACTCTAGAGTGAGACTTTCATATAGAAAAAAATTAAAAAACAAACAAAAATGATTATTGACTTCACAAAATCTGCTCTTCAGACCTTTGACATTTTATATGAACATTTACAACTTGGGACTGTTAATGCAAACTGGAAAAAATATTTCTTGATTAAAGTAGACAAAGTTGAATACAAGGTCAATATAAAATAAAAATTGTGTAATAATCTTGGTGTACTTTATTTATAATTTACAAATTGGTCTCATAATTATCCAACAAATACCTTCAACAACTTTCTTTTCAGGCTCAAAACTCTAAACTAAATAACCTATTAATTACAAGATTTCAAGAACTAATATATGCTGTTATTACAGATTTAAATTCTATTATGAACTGTTTGGATTTAAACAATAAATAACAGACTCATAAAGGTCCTTATAATAATAAAATATTGATTAAATAGTGATAATAAAATTGGGTCAAGTACTTTTATCTATTCAGGAAGGATTTAAATTTCTGTTTAACAAATTATTTAAGAAATAATTATGCTCACTCTGTTTTTTAGCTAAACACTTAAAAAGTACATTATAGGTTTACACATTAACCATTTTCATAATCAAATTATTTTTGCTAGAAACATTTGTCTTTCCTACTTCTAAAATTTATAATTGATTTATTAAGGTTTATGAGTATAAAATGTGGTTGGTTCTATGTGTCTTTTAGTTGTTGTTGTCCTGTTGTCAAAAATGTCAAAATAAAAAATTGGAAAACATGGTAGTTTTATTAAGAATTTGAATTCTAGCTCAGGAAAATTATAAGTTTTTTTTTAAACATAATTTTATTTCCAAAATGAACAAGTACAAACAAAAGGTTAGAAACAAAATTCAACAATATGTAAGTATCATATTTGATCTATATTAATGAAAGGAAGAGTTAGTGTGCATGTGATGTACAACCAAATCTATGGCACATGGAGATCTGAAATTTTTAACGTAGGTGGCCAGAAACTAACTCAAAGCCAGGTTTAACATTTCTAATTAGATTATTTTAAGTAATAATATCTGAGAATTACCCCTGTTTATATAGAATACTCACATTTGAACTGCATGCAAGCTGTGCGGTTAGTTTTTTTTTACATAGAAAAAAGTAGAGAATTTAATGATGTTTTATATCCCTCTCCCTCTATAGTATGCATAGAAATCAAAATCATTCCCAAATATGTTATTGAATTTACATAAAAATAAGGAAGCTTGTATAAATAAAACATTTAGTGAGATGCAAAACATTAAATTTCTAACATTTGCACAATCTCACGATCACCATTATAGTAGCTGCTCCACTAATTGCTTTGGATGCCTATCTTCTCCTTTGAACATAACCATTTCCAGTTCTCAATAATCTCAAGCACATCTTCATTTAAAAGACCCAATTTCAAAATCAGCATGACATATTTACTCAGATGGCCTATAGGAGAATCATAAGTGTACATCTGGTGGAAGCAGCTGATGGGTTATTTTGTATGAGCATAAAAATTTAGCTCATACTACTCTCACTCATCTTCTCAAGTCAAGACTCATTCACTACTCTAAAGAGCATGGCTAATTCTTAAGTGAATGACACTGGCGTAATGGTGTAACAAACAGAGTCCTAAGATACCTAGAGACCTTTAGCCTTACCTGTGCATGTGGGCCTCTGTATGGACAGACATCTTCCCCCAAGCTACTCATGGGAACAACACAAGTAAGAATGTAAACAGAATGAGCAGGATTTCACCACACAATAAAACAATGGTGAGATGGAGCACAACCTCCATGGCAAGGAGAAAAAATTAGTAACGAAATTAACACAGTAACGATCTGCAAGCACCTCAATAACAAACTGGCAGATCACCAGTTAGAAATAAGGAAGTTGTCCACCTCGGATCCTCTCCAAATCCTAGAATTTATGAACAGAGTAGAATTGTAGAGCATCCTGGAATACTGAAAGGGGGCACAATAAATCTACAAAAGTATCAGTGTAATAATAACCCTAGAAAGTCATTCATTCAAGTTAATATCCAAGATTTGGAATCAACAGATTGCCTTTTTTCATGCATAATTAAATTTTAGTGAAAATATGTCACAATGATTTTGAGTGATTGGGTCTTTTAGTTTTACAATTTTTTTCAAGTAGCTTGTGAATCAACAGTTTTGAATGATAGCTACATTTGATACGGTTAGCATTTATGGAAGAGTATAAATTAAACCAAACAAATATTAAGTACTCTAAACATGTCAATAAATTTTATATTGTATATAAAAAACAAGAACTGTTATAATTTTTGTAAAACACAATCAAAGCAAAGTTAAAATGAAAGCATGCTTTAAAATTACAAGAAACACAGTTAAGCCTAACAACAAAATTAAAAATAGCATAGTGTAACTGATTTAACATAGAACTATGACTAGACAACAGATGTATTCTAAACAATTTATATTGTAAGAAAATATAAACAAAAGTTTATTTTGTAATTATTAAAAATTTATAATGAAATATTAGTTTATAATTTCTTAAATCCAAACAATTAAATCTTATTTATTATTGCTTATAGTTTAAATATCAATAACAAATCTATGACTCAGCAAAGCATGTTATGTTTATGCATGCCAAAGCCTTAATTTCTAAGTTCGTTGTTGAGAATAGAAGGCACTGACTTATCTACGGCAGTTAATAAGGCAAAGCTGTGGGATTAGGCCAGGAACTATTAATTTAAACTGTTCAATTTCTATCAACTATTCAACTAAGTTATTACAAATGTTAAAACTTTAAATTACAGTAGTGTTATAAATTATCACATTTTAATATTTATATACGAGGTACAAAAGCAAGTATAAAGCTGTGTTAAAATTAAAAACAGTAAAACACAAAATATTTTTTGTACATCTATGGCTATGATTGTTTTATTATTGATTGAAAAAAGTAAGTATTTGATTGTTCAGTGCTAGAACTGCTTTGTCAATAAGCCAACTGGTATGCAATGTTCTTAACTTTGTATTACATTTAACGTTCTTCTGTAAGTAGTTATGTATAACAAAACTGTAAAGCTCAATTTACCAGAAGACATAATATGACCTGTTTTTGCAATGAACATTATAAAACCACGTTTTGTAGAACTTGTATGTAATTTTTTTGATACAAAAAAAAAAAGTTTTATAGGAATGAAAACTTTTTGTTTAAAAAAAGTGTATTCTCAAATATTACAGGTTTTAATATGGTGTACTAAGGATTAAAAACTTGAGCAGAAAATAACACTAAAATGAACTAACTGTCAAAACACACAGTATGAAATAATAGAACTATAAAAAAGTAATAAAACCTGGTACCATCACCGAACCTGAATGTTTTTGATGTTCTAGCATGGCAAATAGTAAACAGTTGAAGCCCTTCTTTCAATAAAGTAAACAAAAATTAGATAATAAATTATAAAGTTTGTTTGATTTTTAAAAAGTACAGTTGAATAATATTTAATGTTAAAAAATTACTATTCTGTTGAGTTCATCCATCCGCCTTTCCTAACTCGGTAAGTTGTTCACTTGTTGACACTTTTTGGATTCATTCCATTATCAAAACTTATCGCTGTGCTGTTCTCTACATACAGATTAGTTCTTTAAACTGCTTAACACGCTTTCCATTTAGTCCCGCCCCTTTTTCCACTGTTTACCAATCACCTGCTCACTTCTGATGAGCCCCTTCAATACTTTCTTTTAACAGTACATTATTGCTATTAGCAAAGGTGGATGAATGTAGTCAACAAAATAATAACATTCCTAGCAGAAATAAAGAATATAATTATTAATTAAAGAAATTTACATGTTAATTTTTATGTAATTTAGGTTTCCTGTTCGAGTATGTATGCATATAAACCTTGCATCCAGTTGTACTTTAAATAACAATCAACAATTAACAAATATACAAAGAAATCAGAGAGCTGTTTTAACAAATACTTTCTTGCTGTTTACTTGCTTCTATTAACAGCCACACCGAAGTGCTTTTAATTTTCAATTAAAAAATAATAATTACATTGTTCTTCCAATATTTCTTTAAAATAAGTACAAAAACATATTTTTAAGTTTTTATCTCAGCTTGTCTATATTAATATATGACTGATATGTAATTTTTAAAATTACAGACAATTTAGATATGCTATTTATGATATGCTCTATAAATTCAACATCCTATACTAAATGTATAAAAAGTATTTTGTAGGCCAAATCTTCTTAATTATTACTATTATTTTATAATTTAATTAATGTTTAAGTTAAATATTCTATATAAGACTCTAGCAAAATTAATTATAAATATTACCAAAATATTCCAATTAACTAAAACATTATTTTCTGTTCTTTGGCCGGGTGGCGACCAAATGCAGAGCGGATTACACAATTGCCTAACCTAACCTTTTGTTTTTAATGTAAGTGCAGCCACAGAAAGCAAAGCAGAACCATGTGATGCCATTTGACTCTGCCCAGTTCCATTACACTTTCAGTGGCCATACTTACATTAAATACAATAGGTTTTTAATGCACAGTCCGCCCATTCAGTACAATTCTGCTTTACATTTGGTGGCCATCCGACCTGAAGATTTTATTCAACATTTTCTTTTTGGTTTGACCTACAAATACTAATAAACTACGATAATGCACAGTAGCTCTGAAACTGAATAAATATATCATATAATTATTGCAGCACAAATAATTCAATGCAAATTTTAAATGTACAAACATTACAGAAAAATGCTCCAATAACCTAATTACAAACTAAGAAGTGCCTTATTTTAAAGTGAGTTAATAAAATAATTTTAAAATCATTTTATAAGGCTTTTAGTAAATCCTTAAGAGTGCAATGGGTAATTGGATGCAGCAAAAACATAAGTATTTATATCAGTTTTGAAAATAACTATACTTCAAAGAATATTAGGATTTTTATAACAAAATATTCATGTAAATTAAGAAACCTTGAAAGAAATCATGTTTTTCAATGTAAATAAAACTTCTCCAGTTGGTGTAGTGGTTCAACTAAGCAATATCCCTCCCCCATTCTTTGATAAAAAAGCGACCATAGTTCCATTTGGAGTTGAAAAGAACTGCTTTTTCTTAAGAAAAAGCAAAGAACCATTGTGTAATAGAAGTGAAACCATATGTTTGTACAATTCAATGATGTATTAAAGTTTATATATTTTCATTATCTTAAATAATTAATCTTCTTAAAAGAAGAATTTATATAAAATATTTGTTGTTTAACGAACTGTTAAATTGTTGCCGTCAAAATTAGTTTATATATTGAAAACAAACAGCATTTTTCTTTCTTCCACCTGGTTTACAAATTTAATTAACTGAACTATTTGGTAATTCTTCGCATATATAAACATGCATAAACATTGAAGTGCATTTTCAAAAATTCTCAGTAAGACAAAATCATAACAGACTTTGGTTAGTGACCTCAGCAAAAAATTTGGGAACGTTTTTCCTATAAAATTTGAAAACACTTTTACAAATAAAATTAAATTTAAAACATTTATTTTGCTAAATACATATTTGTGGTAAAATGCAAGTGGCAGGTAATAAAAAGTGATTGATGCTCCAATTGCCAATTGACTATAAGGGAGTGCTATTCTATATTAAGTTAACAATACAATTTTGGGTAATTTCTATTTAACAGTTATACTAAACCAAACTGCCAACTATTTAAGGTATTTATAACTAGGATCTCTTATTTAAAACTGATTCCTAATCAGGAATATGTATGACAAAAGATGAAATAATCTAACCTAAAACAATATTGTTATTATTTTCTGTCAACTTAGGTAAAGCTCTGTTAGACTTGGTGGCACTGAATACAGAGTGGGCTCTAAAAGCAGAGTGGCGTTGCGCTGAGTGGAACGCACTACACATTGAAAACCAAAGATATTGTTTTAAATGTAAGTATGGCTACTGAAAGCAAAGTGAAAATATGCAACACCACTTGAATTTGCTCAGCTCCATTTCACTTTCAGTGGCCACACTTACAATCAAAACAACAGGTTAAGTTTTGAATGTGTAGTCCACTCCGCTCTGCATTTGGTGGCCACCCGGCCTTAAGATTCAACAATCAGGTTCAAACAGTGTGTCTGTCCAAATTGGCACCTGACTCTGGAGAACTGTACATACAGGTACATAAAGAAACGTGTACATAAACTGTATGTATTTCTCACAAAATAGGTACTAGTAAAGAAATTAATATAATTCTCATAAGACTCACAAAACCATCACATGCCACTATTTACATGTGTCCTAAACAAAACGTGAAGGGCCTAGACACAGGGCAATATCCTCATTAGGCCAACTAGGCTCATGCCTAAAGCACAAAATTTTCAGAGGCGCAAACAGAAAAAAATAAATAATTAATGAAAAAAGAAACTATCAAGGTAGTTAACAATACTAAGCAAACAGAAGATTATAAATATCTTTGCTTCATATTTTTTTAATTTTAAATATCAAGCCTTTTATTTAAGGTTAGATTATTTCACTATTACTATTAGTTTCACATTGTCAATTTGTTAATCTATAAAGTTGTATATTTTATCAATATCATCAAAGTCATTGATGATTAATGACAAGTTTTTATTTTTCTCGAAAATGAAGGGGCAAATTACAAAGGGTTAGTGGGAGGTGCCAATGACTAAAGTGCCTACAAGTGCCAAGCATCTAAATTCAGCCCTGCACTTACACACATTATCAACGGATGTACTATCAGCAGACGATGACTTTTGTGATGTGGAGAGGCATCAGAACTTACGATTTGGCATGGACAAGCTGTATATACCAGTTACTTATTTTAGGAAAGATTGCTGTTAGTAAGTTTGGTTTTGTTCAACTGTCTAATAAAAAGGGCCCACGATTTTTGTCTCATGACTTGAGCTACTTAGATATTGTCTAGAGTCTAAACAGTGTGACTCAACTTGTCCAAGTTATTAAAAGTACAAATATAATCGCTAAACATTTTACATTTTAAAAAAGTCTCTAATTATTGTTCTCGTGCAATAACTCTATATTTACCTTATATTTAACAAATGTCTTTAAAAGTTAATGATCAAGTATGTCGCTAAGGTCATACTGAAAAGTTCAAATGACAAGTACCATTCTTTGATTCTAAGTCATTGGCAAAAGAATTGTGAATGACGGTTAAGGTAGAAGACTAAAAGATAAAAATAAATATAGTTCTTATTATTTTTATACTCTTAATTTCATCAAAACTAAAGCCTTAAAATACAGTAAAATCTCTTTATATAAAGGAAATCTCTCTATAACGGCAGAATATGTTGGTCCCTTCCTATTCCTTTAATAAAAATATGTATTGTAATTTTTTCTGTTGAGGCCAACAAAATTCCAGGAATCTGTAGTGGCAAAACATGTGCACACTTCCTACTCTTCTACCATATTTCTCAATATGCTAACACATCATTTGAATGTCAAAAGTAGTGTTAGTGCATCAACTGAATCAAGTATTTTCTGAGTAGTAAATTTTACAAGTTGTGCATTATTTTTTTATACTTTTATAATATAATGTACTGGCACTCAATACAAGAGTTAGGGAAAGATGTGAGGCAAGTAGATATTTGCCGAAATTTTAATTTAGCTTGTTCTTCTGTTGGCATGATATTGAAAAATAAAAATAAAATGAAGAAAATAGCGTCAAGAAAATTTGAAAGCCAGAATTTGAAGGAACTGATGAACTGGTTCTGCAGTAGTTACGGCAAAATATTGCCTTTTTCTCACAATTACAGTATTTTATGCATACAGTATTATTTGATAAATATTATTTCTTTAAAGACTGTACATCATAATTTTACTTCATTAACTTTTCTACTCAATATTTCAAATTAAAAATAGTGTATAAAACATTTTACAAATAAAACATATTTTATACACGTTTTGGTTGAGTTGTCTCTATGGCAGAAATCTTTTTATAATGGCAAAAACTAACGTTTTCTTCAATGCCACTGTAGTGAGATTTTACTGTATACTTAAGAATCTAAACCAAATCAATTAATAATTTTTTATAACCTTTTGGAAATCCACCAATTTTCTTACAATAATCCATTAATATATAGACCTTAGCGTCACATTAACAACAATCTCACAATTTTTCATTTTCGTTCAAATAAAACTTGAGAATCGATTTTTTATTCTCAAACAAAAGTACTGTTTTTTTCGAACTATGAACATTCATATCATATTGTATACAAAGCTTATAATAATTTAAAGATGTTTTTAATGATTCAACAAACACAAATAATATATATTTACAGATCTTGAAGCCACAAATCGCAACAGTTAACCATTATTTTCAAACCAAACAAGCACAATATCAAGCTATGATTTATTTTCGACTAAAATAAATGAGTATCAAGACTAGATTTGTTTATATTTTTAAAGATCAAAATTTGTTATACTGGACATAACATATACACAAAAGAGTATTTTTTTAAAAATAGTAAAATAAAAATTTAATTGTTTTTATTCAATGAGGTTATTAACAGTAAATCTACAGCTATCAAAATAGTTCCCTGTATAGTGATCCTTTCTAAATACATAGACTTAAAAAGTATTAAAGAGTCGGTGTAAAGAGTATAAAAACATTTTTAAAACATGTTTTATTTACCCTTCAGGATAATCTTAACCTACTGTGCGGTTGATTGGCATTTGATTTCCTGATTACCACAATATTATGTAGCAAAAGATAAAAATGAGAATATTATTCAGAAATTTGATTATTAATTCAGAAAATGATACACTTATGAATAAAGAATAATTAATATTTAATTGTTTGTAAAATTAACATGGTTGTTGACCATAAATCACTTGTTTGTATTAAGTATAACAATTACAGTAGGGTATCACTTATCTGACCATACTGCACCTAACTGAACAGTATGTACCACTAACACAAAATAATCAATGTCTGTGTGATGTGTATACATTGAATGTTGTCCTTCTTTCTTTGAATTCACTTTCCATATTTGTGTTATATTATGGAGTATTTAACCTGTGCTTTGTTTTATTGTTCCCATATTATTGTTAAGTTTGTGTTTAACATATTTATCCATGATGCATAACTGGTGATCAATCAATTTTAAGAAATTTGATTTTTTAAATTTTCTCTAAACTGCCAAGAGTTAGGAATATTGCTAACTTCAAATTTCTGTACATATATTGTAAACTAGATTTTTTGAGAGGATCCATTGGTTTTGTTTAGCATCCAAGTGGCAATGTTAGAGGTAAAATTAGTCTAATTAGCTGAAAATATGAAATGTTATTATATTTGTTTTTTTTTCAGCAAAAAACCGATTGAACATAAAAATGTCTATAATAAATGTTAAATGTGCACATTTGGTCTAGTTTAAGGTTACCTTATTTTTGATTTTATAATTATTATTGAATTAGATCGTGAGTTTTTAGTTTGGTTAGCCAAGGGCAACATGGAAAACAGTTACTAACACACCTTTAAGGCTACAAAACTTATTTAGAAAAGCAGCTGCTTTATTGTGACATTTATACCATTCCTAAAAAATATACATACACTCTGCTTAGGCACTAATAATTTATAAAAAAACCCTGTAACAGATTTTCAAAATAAAGAGCATCACAAGAAGATTTAAGTTAACTAAGTACAAACACATAGCATAAAATTAAGTATATTATTCACTTTATAAAATATTTCTAAACATTCAATAAAAAATGAGTATTACTAAATGGTATTAAAAAAGTATTCTGAAAACGTATTACAGCGGAACTTCGGCAACTAAACCTAAAGAGGATGAAAAATGATAATTTAAAAAAATTTAATGCAAGTTTTCGTGAGGAAAGAGCTATTTGACAAGCTATGATCTGAGCTGGAAGCTACTTTATAAATAAACTGCCTAATGATTTTAATGGAACCCAAAGTTTTTTTTTAAATTAAGGTAGTTTTGAAATCCTATGCTTTTTATCCAATGAGGGTCCATAGAAACCCTTTAAATACTTCTCTGCCTACAGAAAGAATTGCAAACCTAATTGTATCAATTATTATAACTTAAAGTTTAAATATTGGGTTTTTAAATGTGTAATCAGCAAAAATGATGAATAAAGAAAGCACTATGTCTAAAGATACCTGACAGCAGAACATGTATCACTCAATAAAAAAGAATTTTTATGAAACTATATGTGTTCTAATTTTCCTGGACATCACAGAGTTTGACAGAGTACTGACTTTGTTTCCAATAAATATAAATAAAGAAAGCAGATTTCCAATTATAGGCCCAAAGTTTCCTACAAATTTGTGAATAAATAAAAAAATACTGAACACATTGAGGTATGAGAGCTGATTTACTTCCTACATTTACTTCTGATTTTTAAACAAAACAATATGAAATTTGTAACATAAATTTGCATATGATATCGTCGGTGTTATATCAGAATGTGTGTTACGAGCATATCAATCAGTGAAATAATGCAATATGAACAAATGAATTCTGTCATAGCAAAGTTTTCTGCAGTACATTTTTTATGTTTTAATTTATAGAATTCATTTAAAATATTAAATTTATAGAATTCATTTAAAATAAGTGTAACGAATAGTATGGAATGAAGGATTAACATGAATATCCTGTACTCTGGAAATGCAGAATTAATATTTTAATTTGAATATTCAAATCAGAGAGGGTAAATTGAAATAAGCAATATAAATAAAGTTAAAAAAGATAATTAGGATAAGTTACCGAAGTAGTGCTTCTTAAATTGAGTACTTTACTCTAAAACAAATACAATAAACACAGAATAACTACAAAGCATATATCTGACAAAAAACAACATACATTATAAATAATTCGATAAAACCATGTAGCGTTTGTTTGTATATAATTGTATATATCATTGTAATTGATTAGAATATTTGCTTAAATATAAAAATAACATTAAGTAAACTGTAAAACTGGTTTAGTATTGAAACCAGTTGAAAAATGTTTTTGATACATTTAATTACACCACTTTATAGTAAATTTAAGGAAGTCACATATACATTGTTGTTTTAATATTCAAAAATATCCGAAATTTATGAAATATGTTTCTAAAACTGCACTTAGATATTAAATAAAAATAAAACTATATAATAATAACAATAGCCATTGACCATTTTGTAAAAAATAAAACGATACAATAACAAAACAATGTACATAATATATATACTTAGATCACACAAAACAATCCACATGTTCCTAAATATTAGTTGCAGATCTGATTTAAAATAAATTACGATATTTTGGACACTTTATACAATCAGTATAAAAAATAATAAAGTAAGGTTGTAAAACGTATTGAGTGCATTATATTTTTATAATAAAATTAATAATGTCCATAATGAGTACTTGTGAAATAAAACTAACTTTTAAAATGCAGTGCTTCCTTTTTCATAAAACAAATTCAAGCTGGTATGTTTATCATGATGTATATCTACACTCTGGTAGATAATAGTCTTAAAACGTTTTTCTTTTAGTAATTAGTGAATTCCCATGAAAAAATGAACTACTGAAGTCATTATGCCAAGAACAACGAACAGGTCTATTAAATGTGTCTGGTCATCATGGCTTATAACTAGCAGTTGTTGAAAATTTTGTGTACATAGAGGTCAATATGTGCGCCACAGTAAACGTAAAACCCGTTAATCTATTTCAAACATGATGGCTATTTACGTATAAAATTGCTATCTTTATTGCTTCACTTTTTTCGAAAATCTGATGTTACGAAACTGTAAGCCATACAAACAAAATATATTTTTTTAAATTTTCTCAACACAAATATTTGATAACAAGAAATAAAAACCACTAAATGAAGTACAATTGTTCAATATATGTTTGTGAAGATTTATTATTTCTGCTTCACAAAGGAATTAATTATGTCTTATAGCTGCACAAAATCATTACTGTTACTTTTTTCACTTGTTATTCATTTCAATTAAACTACTAAAACAATTTTATAAAGCTACTTTACAAAGAAAAAGGAAGCAACACACATTCACCTTCCCGTACACAATTTCTTATGTAAAGTCAAAATCAACCTGCTTTTAACTCCTACACAAACTTGTATAATAATTTTATACTTTAATCTGAACAAATTACAACCTAAATTCAACACAAACTGTTTCCTCAGTTTAAGAAACAAAATTTACATAACTATCAAAGTTATATAATAATCAAAAGTTTGTAAAAACATTTAATAAACACAGGAACATTTATTTTCGCTATCTTTTTTTTCGCAACAAAAATTTCAGTTGAAGTATAATAAAATATATTATTTGATCTTATTTGTTGATATGTTTAAAAAACAAATGGTGTTAACTGATCGTACTTATTGCTTTCCCTGTGTTTTGAGGCACTTTAATTGCATTACTCGAGGTTGAAGTTAGGTGTTATGGGATTGAAGTCGTGCTGGTGCGTGACGTTGAAAGCTGGTAAATAACCCCATGCAGCCATTGCAGGTCGGCATACTTTCTGTATCGCACGGACTTCTCGAAAGCTTAGATCTTGCCGCCAGTGAAACGGTGCTGCTTTAGAGTTACGAAACGTACTTGATACACCACCGACATTCGTTTTCGTATGCGTATCTAAAAATTCTTTAACTAACGGATGGAAGTCCAGCCCGAAGAAATTGAATATATGTTTTGCACCCATGTATGGATCAACAGACAAGTCTTCATAACGAACAGCTCTGAAAGTGAGAAACAGTGTAAGAAACTAAAATTAAATTTCTTTTCGTTAATAATGGATGGAAATTGTTAATTGATAGAATAATAATTATTAATCTTTGAATTACATTTTACTTATAAATATTTATCAGTCATGGATATTGAAGAGTGTGGCTCTAAGTACAGTAGAGTCTTGCTAATCCGACCTAGACTGGGGGCAGCTGGATCGAATTAGCGGGAAAGTCGGATTACATGGAGAACCATTGAAAAACGTTTAAGAGTATTGAATTGAATTTATTACATAAAAACCTTTGAATTACATGTATTATTACTAAATGTATTGTACTAAAACATACAAAATACACAGAATCTCATTACAGTAATAAAGAGCAATATGTCTGACGGAAAAAGTTGCAATCAAACTTGACGGAAAAAGTTTGTACTTGTTTTTTATTTACCAACTGTTTGACGTTTTCTTGCTGCTACATCTCACAATCTCATGAGATTACTGTACTTTTAGCTTTTAGAAAACATCAAATAAAAAAAAATACATGGAACGTTATGAAACACACACAAGCTAAATGTCAACTCTTCGACGAATCTGAACTGATATTAAAAAACCGGTGAAGTGAGAAGTAGTTGACCCTTCTTTCTTTTGAAGAAAATATAGGTCATCAGCTGAGCGCTTAAGTGACATGTAGGCGTAAAGACCTGACATGGAAGTGGCGTGCGGGCATTGTATATTTAGTTTCACTACAAATCTTTTAAATTGCTTGAAATATTGTTCTTTGAGGCTAGGTTGGATTAAACTGAAGAACAGCCGCCTCGGTGGTCTAGTGGATAGCGTACTAGGCTTTCACCCCGAGGACCCGGGTTCGATTCCCGGCGAGGGCTTGGCATTTTCATACGCTATAAATCATCCCCACCGTCTGCATTAGCCCAAGTGTGCACAATAGTCGGACGTAAAACTCAAAAAAAAAAAAAAAAAAAAAAAAAAAAAAAAAAAAAAAAAAAAAATAAACTGAAGATCGGATAAGCAGGACTCTACTGTAATAAATAACAGTAAGAGAGTAGACATTTTTCAAATAACACTTTATAACAAAATGGAAAATAAGGCGTGAATTTTGTTGCTTCATTTAGGAAAGATATAAAAAAGCTACTAGATACACAGGAAAGGTGGAAAGAGACAATCACAAAAACCATCTAAAACAATTTGTCAATGAAATAATTTAAAACAGCAGAAGCAAGACCATGACCACAGAGTTTAATTTAAGTAAACAATTAAAAATCTTACAAATACATTAAATTATGTATGTAGAGATACAGTACTGCGTGTTCAGCAATATTTAACATAAATTTACCTGAAGGCGTTTGGAAATTTGTCGGCAAGTCTAAGAGCAGCACTGTAATCAGAAGTGAGATCTTCACACAAACGAGAAGGATCCATACAATCAGGGTTGCCAGGACACCAGTCTCTGTGCCTTCTGGACTGCATAGTGCCTCGCGGATCTCTCACCAGATATACTACTCTAATATTAAGCCTGCAATTACAAATATTAGCTTATACAACACAATAAAAGGTCCATATACTGTAGGATTATTTTTCTTATGTGTAAAGTTTAGCCAATTAGAACATATGTACACTCAATAGATTTACAGTAATGCCAAAACAGTTCTTACAAAAAACTAAATATACGAACAGATGGACTTAGACACATTTACGTCTTATTTACATATTAAAATATTTTATAAGTAGATTTAAAAATTTTGTTTGTTGGTTTTATTAAAATACCATAACGAAGCATAGGTATTCAGCTAGTAATATTATACTGTCACTGTCTGAGATGCCAGCTCCTACTTTCTTTTGCATACTTCTTTTTTCTCCTGTTCATACACATTTAGTTTTCTAATTGTTTTTGAAAGATCCAGGGATCATTAGTATTGTCTAACGATAGTATCCATGTTTCAGTACTGTACATCACCACAAGTAAAATAACAGTAATAAAAATTGTGTTTTTACTGAGTTATATAAACACAGCGTTGTCTTCATTTGTTTAAAATTCGCTTCTGTTCAGTAGATTTTGGAAGCTTTTTGTTCTATGTCAGAAATAATATGTAAACACTTTAAAAGTTTCAGCATGTTAAAAAGTAGTTCAGCACCGACTTTCACATTATACGTTTCCATTATAATAATAATAATAATAATATACGTTCACATTATAATAATAATAAAAAAAAAATTAGGAGATTTTTTGATAGCATAAAGTACATGTACAATGTTTGTTTTACAAAATGAAACTAATTATTGGTCTCATCATTGAAATGTAGCTGTTAGGATAAAGTATTTTGTTGTAGTAATTCGTATTCATTATTATTATTGACTAAAATTTTTTGTCGCTAATATAATTTTAAAGAACGTTTAACTATAACTTACTTAGGATCGGACAATAAATGTTCAACCAATCTCAACCTTAACCTTACAACTTTCATAGACTGGAAAGGGAAAAGAGAACAAATGGGTGACAGAAACTGTGGCAACCAGCAGAGTTGCGGATGTAGAAGGCAACGATCCCATAAGCGCGTGTTATGTGTAAACAACCAATTGTGATCTTGGCCATACTCGAGATAGTGATCTGGAAATAATAAAAAAAATCTTGCTAGATTAACCTAAAATACAAAATTTGTTTCTGAGGCCATATTAGATTACAATTTTATAAGTTAACACATCTTAATTAAGTACAGGCTAAGTAAGACTATCCAAGGTGATTGAATCAAATCTCTGCCTTAATTCCTAGAACTCAATCCTATAATATTGCATAACTTTCTTCCGTCATTTTAGGCTACTGTACATTACTTATTTTCAATTATGTTATGAGCCAAATCTGGCTTGAACCACTGTTCAGTTGTTAGCAACTGTCCATTGATGGTAAGAATGTGAATAATTATTTCAAGAACGTTAACCATTTTCTTAAACACAATTTCAATACTTACACTGGTCAAGTACATTTTGTAATCTGAATTCACTAACTTATGAGAGCTATCTGGAAAGTAACCTCTGTTTATCAAAACAAAACATATAGAAATACAAATTTAGATACTTATATCGTTTTACAAACTTACGTATTTCCTTTTTCATATTTATATATTCTTTTTTCATATTTGCATGAGATTGCATGTAAAAACAAATGAACTGGAAGCCAGACCAGGATTGTACTGTCTTGATAAAAACGTTCCATTTGAACTGACTCAATAAGAGTTCTACAGTTAGTTGAGCAGCACAAGCATGAGCGTTATCGCGCAAAAAACATAATCAGTAAGTCTCATTGTTTGTTTTTAATAGACATAATAAACATAATAAATTAATAAACATAATACCCATAATGTTTTCTCCACAGGCAGCACAAACTTCTTGTCAAAAATCTGCTTCTGTGTGATTTTTGCGTACAAAAATCATATCATGGCACATACTTCACATTATTACTATTATTTATTTCCGTTTATTCCTTCATGGTACACAATTTTACATACGAAAAGGACCTAAAGATGACATTAATACCTGTACATAGGCTGGTCCTTAAAATTAACATTTCAAAATACCAAAAGTCTTAGATTTAAATAATTTGTGAGGTACCTCACATACAAATACATTATAAAACATTTGATTAATCAATATGATTAAAAATATAACACGTTGCTATAAAACCCTAGAATACCATTTTTTATTTCTGACAATTTCTTTACACAAACTACACTAAAAAGTTATTATCTCATTTTTCAACTTTTTTTAGCACTTTGTTATTAACTTCCAAACTTTTAACACTATTTGACAATTCATTAAAATACTTTATTGCATAATAAACAAACCTTCTTTGACCTATAGTTAATGCATGAAACGGAAGCTGAATATTTTTCAGACGAGTATTAATTATGTTCCCATTCAATATTTGTGAAGATTTTTTTATTCTAGCATTCATTTTGGAGGCCTAGTGAATTTTAGCAAGCACATGGATGGGAATGGAGGTTATGTTCCTGATAGCCCTTGTATTTCTACATCTGAAATATATTCCATAAATTTAATTCTAAATTTCAAATATCGATACTAAACCATTACCTAAAAGAGTATAGTTACAAAGCAAAAGATCTTTAAGAACTTGTAGAGCAGCTGTCGCCAGTGGAGGTCCTCGTATTTGCATAATGTCATAATCTAACAGCGGTTCATAATGGTAGTAGTTTCCAGGATGACTGTTCAGCACATCCCCTAGAAATGTAGACCCTGACCTCCACGTCGTAATAATGACACTTCTTACTGGTTGCCCTCCCAACTCTGGCACGAGGTCACTCAATGATCTAAAATAATTTTAATACAATTACAGATATTGAAAATACACCGTTTATCCATTACTTGAAATTCAACATTCTCTTCTAAAGCAGATAAAACGTGTTCAAATTTGTATTTTTCAAATTAAAAATAGTTATCAAAAAATAGGAAAGCTTCCGAGAGGACATTGTAATGTGTTCTGTTATATTTAACGTAATAAATTTATTAACATGAAAAATTGAGGGCTCAACTTACTTGGCAGAAATGTTATATTTTCCAGCTGGAAACTTGTACCCTGTCATTTCTTGAGCTATGACAAGCCTCTGTTCAGCCACAGCCTCATCGATGTCAGCTGTCAAGTTACTCGGCTCCGCCATTTCATTGCTGGACCAACTCTGTAATTACAATTTATCATAACCACTCATCTAATTAAAATTAAAGTTTATGCCAACTAGACAAATGAGGATGAGGGATCAGTGTTAAAAGAAGATGTAAAGCTTGTGGCAGTAACTAAAGTCTTGAACCTACCACTTTGATGTGTGCAGTTCAGGCATAGCAGACTGGTCAGTGTGGCTTAGCCACCATAACCACTGGGCCCTAAATACATACATACATACATACATATATATATATATATATATATATATATATATATATATATATCAAATTTAAATATGTAATTAATTTTACTTGAAAAGGCTTGATTGTCACACAAGTTAATAACAAAAATAACCAAGTTTTTTCCTCAGAGCTAAACTGAATAAATCTTAGTAAGGCTACATGGTAGTATAGTTAAGGCTATGAAGAGGTATGAGAAATACAATACAGTATCGATAATCATTATTATTTAAAAAATACTACTTCCAACATCATTTCCGAACTTTATGGCTGTAAATTCATAGCGTCTAACATTTAAGAAAAATATCAACAAGCCATAATTCAAAATTAAATCTTAAATTATGGTAATGGATTTAATGTTATATTTAAATAACATTAAACCTGAGTATACATGCCGTTTAGAAGTGATTTTACGGGGTGTCTGTATTTATGTACCTGTATAGTTCTTCCAATAGCGATGTGGAAAGTGGCCGATGTCGCTAGCCTTTGGCTCAGCACTACCGTGCCTACACAGAAAGCTGTTACCACACACAAACTCACCAGGCTGAACCTTTTCGAGACTCCTTCCATTTGCCATCTAGAAAATAACGGAACAAATAAAGTTTTACAGAAGTGAAATAGACATTTATGCAGCTTGCTAAAAGTAATATTATAAAATAAAATAAAATCAGTGAGCATTTTCTCAATGATTCATAACTTTAAACTTTTTAATCTAAACAACAAAAAGACTTCTCGGTCTTGTAAAATTCCTAAATTTGACAACGCATTACATTTTTTTAAATAATTTCAGAAAAACTATCTGTATCACTGACATGATGGAAGCAAATTTTCTAAACATAACAATAGCTTATCAATTACATAACAATTACATTTTTAAACATTGTAGTAAGACCCAGAGACCTGTGACTTTTAAATGACTGCCAAAACTGACTTCTAAATAACTTTTTGAGGGAATGTTAACAAATTTATGAATTACAGTTTAGACAAAAACGTATATGGCACTGCTACAGATGACTGTATTTGTAACTTAACCTATTTGTATTGTTATTCAAACCATTTATAACACAATAGCTGTTTGGCCTTGCCTCATACACTAATATATTTACATAACTAATTAGGTTTTCTTTCAAAAAGCCTATCCTTGTACTGGCCAAACAGAGGTCAGTATTATTATACTGGTCACAATCCGATAGATCACTTTCTGAGCAGTTGATAAAATATTATGTGTGTGTGTGTTTCACAATTTTAGTTTGATTCGATTTCAACCTGTACAGAAATAAATTTTTGTAACTGCTTTGACAGTGTTTGTTACCCAGTGAAATCTGTTGAACACACACACACACACACACACACACACACACACACACACGTTATGTAGATTTCAATACGGATTATGTTGGGATTACAGAAAAACTGACCTTGATTTTCAGGATCCTGAGTCCAAGAAAGACGAAATGAGATTTTCACTTGTACATATCTGTTCATATGTACACATGACATGCAGATAAAAGAAATGTTTTATCTCCTTTCATGGCCATTGATAAGTTTTGGCAAATGAGTTTACTTTCCCTATATCAGTGAAACATTTTCTTATTTCCGTTAATAATTTTTGTTTTCAAACACTTTTGTGTCAAAAAACACTTAAAAACGGAGAAAAATCTGATTAAAAAAAAAATGTTTTGTTTTCTCGATTCAAACTCTAATTGAAAATTACTTTTATTTCAAATTTTCAACAAAGGTTTCAGCCACGGAATTTTAGATGTAACAGTGGATTTTGAAGAAAATTTAGCGGATTGAGAATCTGGAGATTATGTTTTTGGTTTTCTGTTCTGAGCCCCGAACGTGGCAAAGGACACGCGTAACCGATGTGTTTAGCACCGTCAATACGCTGCGATTGAGTTTCTTTAAGAATGTAACAATGTTTTAGCACAATTTATTTCAATACTGTACGAAGCGCCGTGTACCCAAGACTTGTGACGCAGCTTCCTTAATTTCGTGTATCGCATGATGCCTCTTCACGCCAGCAGATATCTGCGTGCAGAACTCCGGCCGGGAACCGGTTTCAGAACGTAAACAATGCACAGTAATAAAATATGAAACGCCTGAAGAAAGGTTAGCGTCAGGTTAGGGCAATGTACTCAAGGCGGCACTGCACCGTTACCGCCAAGACCTTCTACGGCGGCAATTACTCTTAAAAATATACTTCTGCAACTTCATTACCGCTAATTAAGAGCTTTGCGGTGTTCAGCTTTCGTATGTTTTAACGTATTCAGCGCGCAAGTTTTAAGTCACGTTTCTGTTATTCCTGCCTCTTGCGCCAAACCTCTAGATTACTTTGTGAGTATTTTAAATTATGTGTGTGTGTGTGTGTGTGTGTGTGTGTGTGTGTGTGTGTGTGTGTGTGTGTGTGTGTCTGTCTGTCTGTCTCTCTCTCTCTCTCTCTCTCTGCGCGCGTGTGTCTGCCCTCTCTCTCTCCTCTATGCGCGTGCGCGCGCGAGCGTGTGTGTACTCGCGTGCGTGTGCGTGGCTGTGGTTCCAACCAGCTTAAAAAGGGAAATGCTGACCCATGGATAAAACTGGTAGTATACTTAGGTTTATTTAGGAGAATTCCTGTCACATGGAACACATAAAATTAAACATAGAAGTTAATATAAATTAAAATTATAGAAGAAAAAATGAGAATACATTTTATAAACATTTTTACTAAGTACATGTCTTTAAATGTTTATTCATTTCAGATAACAAAGTCTAACTTTTTTCAGCTTTGCAAATTCACCAACAATTTTATCTGGGTTGATTTTGTCTGTTATTTCTCTGTTCACGCTCATATCCGTTGCATCCGCTCCTAACTAACAAATGTGTACACGTACTTATTCCTTCTTCCTTCCTTTCTCTTCAAGGATAAGTTAAACTTTAACCTGTCCCGCTGTACCTGTGCATTCAGAATGCACAGAACCCCCGTTTTAACATACGTGTAAAATAATGCCTATAGTTGGAATTTAGTTTACTTAATTAAGTAACTAATAAATTCAAATATATTCCAATTCCAAAAGGAGGGTTGCAGTTCCTCCAGCCCCAGTAGTATTAACACTCCAGCGTCCGCAACCTTGAACGCTATAGATCTGATTCAAATTTAGCAAAAAAATCGATTGGTTTCCGTTAATCTTTGACAAATCCGTTACCCAGCGAAATCCGTTCAACCGTATCAAAATGGCGACCATTCCAAATCTTTATATTCTTTAACATGTAAGGGCTAGTTGTGATGTTGGCTTTTGCGTGACTAGATTTTACAAATTTATATCGGTAGTTTAGTAAAAGATCAGTTGTTTTGTAATTAATTCGTAACGATCAGCTGATTTCCCTGATGAGCTATAATAAGTTTTAGGTTATGTTGTTAAAAATTAGCTATGTTATAGTAAAAAAATCAGTTGTTTTATATTAATTCGTAACGATCAACTGATTTCCCTGAACAGCTGATAGGCTATAATAAGTTTTAGGTATTATTGTGTAAAAACTAGCTACGTGATTTCAAACAAATTAACATAATTAAAATAAAAAGATTTTTACTTTTTGTTCAGTAACAGAAATTATTTTATCTTACACTAATTCAAGAAAATACTATTTCGCCATAGTATAATCAGCGCAAATTTTCGTATTTTCAATTTAAAATTTGATACATCTGATTCAGTTAAGTATCTTCGTATATGACCGAACTTTAATGAAACAATTTTACGAAATTCTGCGGTTTTCTTTTCCTACGACAGCTTCACAATTGATTTTCCCCAAGGAAGTAACAGGACTGATTGTGAGAAAGTTATAATAGCCTACGTTATTGTGTAAAAATTACATAGCAGTATAAAAGCTACCAATCAACAGTTAATCAGTGTTTGTCTTAGTAAAGAATCTGCAACCAGTTGAACCGGTTTTTGCAACAGATTTGGTTTAATTTTGATTCGTGAGAATTTAAGCCAAGTAAAAGCAGACAAGTT